>OLMO02000001.1:20373045-20437166 GCA_900291935.2 Cassiopea xamachana | reverse complement strand
TATATATATATATATATATATATATATATATATATATATATATAAATGTTTCTTTTCATTTGATGTGTAGCTACATTTGTGTATCAAGATATTCCTATTTGTAGTGCATTTCCTTCCAGCAATTAAAACTAGTAGAGAGTTTTATCAGGCTTCACATATTCATATTTTTGTCTAATTATTTCTTTCATAGTTATAGAAATTCTCATGCTTTTCTTCATAGGAGATTTTTGACTCCCTAATGGAGCGATTACAAATCAAACAATCAGAATATTTCGCTCTTACGCTAATTGGACCGTATCCAAACCAGTCCACATTCTTGCAGCCAGAGGACCGAGTAACACAGGTTAATTGTTCATTTGGATTGTTGCTGCCCAGCATAACTGCATCCGGTTCAGGGCCATTTACATAGTATGTACACAGAAATGAGAAGAAATTAAGTTGGCAAAAAGCATATTTTTGTGCACTACAGTGACTGCTCTCAAGTGTATGCCTGCTTGCAAGGGAAGGGGAGGGTTATAGTTTGCAATATTTCATGCGAGTATACTTTGTAAGTGGCCCTTTCCAAGAAGATAACAGAGTTATTTGTCTACATGCTCTCCAAGTATTGTCTTCATGAGCTTGAGTTCATCTTAAGTTGTAACTATGTATGATTAGATACTTTTAGGCTTGAAAGTAAGGTTTCCATTTTCTTTTATATTCATGCATACATGTATGTATAAATAGAAAATTGTATTTTTTCTAACTCCAATATTCCATTCTTTAATGCACTGTTTCAATATTAGATCTGTTTCAATGTTGGATCTGTTTCAAAGAATAAGTTGCAGTATATTTAACATAGAGGCGGCTTCTATAGAAATCAGATGGTAGAATTTAGTGCATTTGTATCGAAGTCGTAATCAACAGTGCATTGTAAAATCAATTACTGTGAATTCCTATTATTTATATATATATATATATATATATATATATATATATATATATATATATATATATATATATATATATATATATATATATAAATTTATTTATTTATTTATTTTTCCACAGATCATCAACAGAAAAGTCTTCTCGCGATGGGAGTGCCGACTTGAACTTAGGTAGCTAATATATGTCACCAATACAAACTTATGGCAGTTCTTGCTTTCCTTGGTTTCATTCCTCTGTTACTTTTTGGTTCGCATAATGCCAATGCTCCATTTGAATCAATTATAATCAATTAGACTTCATCTAATGATGGTCAAACAGAAAGCCCGGACCATAGTCGTTGCTATTATGCATGGCAATAAGACTGAACATGACTGACTTCCAATGAAGCTACTCTGGTACACCAGTACCTTGTATTTTTTTTAGTAAGTAATGTCGGGAAAAGGTCGTAGGGCTTATAGCAAAGCCCCGACAAAGGAAAAACTGAGAAAATGAGGGGAAGTTTAAGTAGAAAGGGAGACAAGATCAAGCTTGTTAATGCTATATTTGAAAGATGACAAATTTTTAGGATTCAGGGAAAGTAGTGGGTGGCAATGAGTTCAACAGGTGAGAAGTTCTGGGAATGAAAGATGATTTGTGAGGTAGAATTCGTGGATTAGGTAGTGTGACTTGGAAAGGATGAATAGGTAGATCTTCTGGTGGTTCAAACATGCCTCACTGGATCAGGAATAATATTCCTGATTTCCTGAGAGCAATGTCCGTGAAAATATACATCATTAGCAAGATTTTGATGATTAGCTTCCTTTATATGTGTAGGTCAGGTGTCGGTAGTTTCTTAGGGTCATTTTTGCCTTCGTCAACTAACTCATGATATTCATTGCTGAACAAGAAGTTGTAGCTCTTTTTCCTTTTTTGTGATAACTCAACTCCTATATTTGCATACAATGCATGCAAACTGTTTTATTGCTGAGGCATAACTAATTTCCTTAAAGAGTTAATGCTGCTTTGTGTTTGACGATATTAAGTTTGAAATGGTACAGGAATCGTGAAAAGTTATTTACATGGACTGTTCTAGTATTTTCTATTGTAATTTTAAAGTAATTGACTTCTTTTATATTTCCTCCGTTCTTTTTGCAGTTTTATTCCAAACGATGCCTTTGAATTACTTGGCCAAGATTCAGCTGCCTTTGATTACTGGTATCAACAGGTATATCTGCTGTTTTGAAATATAGTTGTTCATTTGCATACAAAATTTGTCTTTTCTGCTTCATTGCAATTTCCTGGTTAAGCTTAGATTAGATTAACAGATTATATTGGATCAGATTAGATTCACTGGTTAGCAAAGCAAAGATTGGCAATGTTCACTTGTATACAAAGTTCGCTTTAACTGTTTTATTACAATCATCTGGTTAAGTTTAGAACAAATTCAAAGATTAGAATGGATTCACAGATGAGCAAAGATTCATAGATTAGCATAGCCAAGACTAGCAATGCTAATTACGTTTTTTCTTTTTTATTTTAGACTTGCGATAGTGTGGTGAAAGGTCATTATGGCTCAGAACTTAAATTTGATACAGTGATGCGATTAGCTGCTCTGCAAATTCATGTTGCTATGACGAGTGAGAACGAAGATACAAAATTTTCTCTAAAGGATGTATCAAAAGAATACGGTGGTCTTGATGACTTTTTACCAATTGGTATCGTTAATGATTTCAAGAAAAAGGATATCAAAAAGGCATTAATGGCACAGCTAAAATCTCTCTCTAGGATTTCGCTACCCGGGCAAAGACTTACTTCACTGCAGGCAAAACTTCATTACTTAAAAATCGCCAGCCAGAATCCTGCATTTGGTGGACGGGTTCTCTCCGCACATGTTGTCAACGATAGGACCGGATCAGATTCATCTTTTGTAAGATTCTATGTGTTTTCTTTTCTTCTCTTTCAATGCATGATACTCCCATTTTGTTATTTTTAAACACACTTTCTCTACCCATTTAGCCAACCACACTTTTATGTACATCTGTACATGATATCTTTAAAAGAATTTTGTGCCTGTGAGTGCAGATCCGAATTCAGACCTGAGTATAAACCAAGGTCTAGTTTCTCATCTTACCATACGAGAAATTGCCAAAATCTCCAGATCCCTAAGCATAGGAGTGATCACTATAAAAAAAGCTTTCACTACTCAACTCTTAAGGATTGGAATAATACGTCTATTAATATACGTGAGTTACCAACAATGAATACCTTCAAAAGGCAACTGAAATTGTATATGAAGAGCAAGGCATGAATAAACACGACCCCCTGGAAGAGCAGCTTCACAATAAATATACTTTTTTTTATTTTTTCGGTCTATTGAATGATTGCTTTTATTATAAATAACTTAGTTCGTAATTTTTTGTTGCTGTTTAGCTGAAATGTATTTTGTGTATAAACTTGGGAAAATGAAAAAATGAAATGAAAACGAGGTAAATATATCTGCAGAAAATATGAGATGGTCGGATTAAATTTGGAATGGTCGGAAAATTTGGAATGTTCGGAAAATATGGAATGGTCGGATTTGGATTAGAGTGCTTGCAGAATTTGAAGTGTTGCATTTTATGCCTACGGGTGGCGCTCACACGCTTTCGCTGAGTAATGAGCTGTGATCTTCACATGGAAATCCAAATGGTTGCTTCCATCTTAGTACAGTTTTGTCAATATGAAGTTACCTTATATCGGTATCTAAAGGCCCCGAATGAATAGGCCTTGAGTCTGGTTTTAATTTACGGTTGTGAAGCGACTCTCATTGTCAAACAGTGCTAGAACCCATTCTACAATTTATTGAAATTTGTAGCATTACTGTCTATGCATTACGAATTACTGGCTATTGTTGTTATGAATACCCCTTCTACTATAAAACTAATACCAGTTTCTCTCCAGTGCATCAATGTTAAACATTTTCCTATCATACTATCCTGCTTGTACGTGAGCTATTTTCCTTTGACTTATGTTTGCTTTTTCTTACCCACCAGGATGCAGCATTAGATACATCTGATGTTCTTATCAGCCCATCAGAAGGCATTTGTACGTTGTATTCCGAAACGGGAAACTTGGTATGCTTGAATTTTATTTTCGTGTTTATTATACATTCACCTAGAAGAAAAATAATAATACTTAGTTTTTGTTGTTTTTAGAAATTTAATTTCTTGTTGATTGTTTATTGATGTTTGTTACAGGATAGCATTGAAAGATGTAATTGACACCAGTCCAGCATGTATAAAGCTAGAAAAATCTTTAAACTATCTATTTCCATGTCCCCGTCAGTTTTATCACACTATTCTGGTGTTAATTTTTTTATGCAGAATCTATTTAGATTTTTGTGTTGCTTTATGCCAAGTACCACTGTGCAATTTTGAATATTGTTTTTCTTTCCAAAGCTGCAGCATCTAGTTGATATTCCAAGAATTACTGGAATGGTTGTGACTTCACACTTGATGAACAAAAATGTTTTGAAAATATTTGTCAAAGATACAAAGGTATATGTTGTTGAATCTTTGCATGAAGAAGTTCATTGGGTTGAGGTTTTTAAGCCTTTTTTTACCACATAAAGTTCGTTGATAAAGTTTCAGGGTTCATACTAAACCTGGAAAACCTGGAAAATAGGCTATTTTTGCAAAAAAGTCAGGTAAAGCCTGTAATAATCAGAGAATTTTCTCTAGTATTTATCCAAGTTAAGGAAAAGTCAGCGAAAATAATTGTTTTTTAGTCTACCTATCATTTTCATTAACTTTATCGTGGTAGTTTGGAGATTGGTTGTCCATTTGTTGTTAGTAAATGTGAAATTTATCATTTTGCATATTGTTATAGCAAGTATGTCTGCATTACCTATCTATTAGGCTCAGTGTTCTTTACCTATTTTTGTAAATATTTGAAAGGGAGGCAAGGAAAAAGTGTGTTTTTTTACTATCAGTCAGGGAAAGTCAGTGAATTATATTTTCGTTTTGGGTCTGAACCCTTAGTTTGTTTCACAGTGTTAAATATGATTTTTGGATGCAATTCAGCTTGAAAGAAATTAAGTAGATATTTGTGCGTAGAGACCATAGGTCATTTCAATAGCAAAACTAATCAAAGGATGCAGGCAACGCTCTATTCTTTGTGGTCCATGAAAAATATAGAGGAAAAAATATTGAAAGAGTGAATACAGGGAACCTACTTTGATATTTGTAAGTGAAGCACGTGCCTTAATATTTTAGTGGGATTTATTGACGGAAACGATTATTAGCAATCGTCAGACTACCCATTTAATGCAGAAGTCTTCTGCATATTTAGCAAGTACTTACTAAACATTAGGGGTGTGCCATCATAACTCTCCAGTATATATGCCCCTGATTGAATATAGAAAAGATCAAAGCAAGATATAGTGTACAATGATTTTTTAATAAGATTTTTTGCATTTATTCATTGGACAGTGTTTTACACGATGTAAGTTTGCTGATTAAGAAATTTAGCATTTTCTTAGAGGGTGGATATCAATGTTTGTTTACATTGATTGCCTCGTGAATTTGATAATATTCTTTACAGGCGATCTCTTTCATTCTATCACAACAAGATGCGGATGACATGGCATTCATTATCTGCAGATATCACAGGATTCAAGTCGACAGAACATCTGATTTACCTTTCTACAATCTATCACAGACAGTCCCTAGGTACAAGGCACCAGATGATAGCAAAGGTAGTTTTTAAACCAAAATTCCTTTAATGCTGGAAATTTCACTTGAACTCAAGATAGGCCAGTTCCTTAATGCCATCTAGCTGTCCACTTAGCAGTTATTGGTGACATGGTGAATATAGCTGCCCTCTCTAAAAGGCACTTCTCTATGCACAGACGTGTACGGAAACCAACTTTTGCCATTACTACCAATCTAGTGCATTCTTTTGCACATTTACTGAAGATCTTTTCAAATATTACTGGAATTACTAAATCTGCTCATATGCCTTCATAAATAATTATGTACTATAATCGTAATAATTATTTGTTATAATTCGTAAATACTTTTTTATTGTAATATAATAATTATAACTCACTATGTTTGGATTTTAGCACCCAAATATGATGGAGAACACCACGTGGTCCCATCAACTTGGAGTTACATCGAAGACGTTGTTCCAACACTATGGCTGAGCAATAGCTCGATTGGTGATCAGAACCCCATAAAGAGCATAGCTATAGACGCCAACTTCTCAAGTGGTCCTCCAAATTATAATTCGCAGGCATCATACGATAGATCAAGTTTTGTACCGTTCCGGCAAAGACCCGCTGTTGATACATTAATTAGAGAACTCAGCATTCGTGACAAGAAGAAAAATAATCGTAACACAAAGAAGGCAGCCATCACAACGGTGCCTCGTTTTGCGAAGAAAGTCTCAAGTCCAGGACAATTTGACACAACACATTTTGGCCAAGGAAGTGCTTTGGTTGAAGAGGAAGATTCTAAACCGGATTCTTCTAACCCAGAATCTTCCGAATCTGGAGCCGTCAATGAAACTCGGCATGTTATAACTTGTAGTATGAGTTCTGATGAAGAATCATCCGATGAGGAAATGAGTGAACTAGCTAGAAAGATCAATAGGACTGGCACAGTTGCGAAATTTTTAAAAAATAAACGGAATAACAGGGATAACTCATCAGCTGATTATGCGTCAGATGAAACATTGTCATTAAGTCAAAACGATGAAGAAGGTACATCTTTTTGGATGGGTTTTTTCCAGTAGTTTTGCTTCCAATTTTTCTGCTGTATTTCTGAGAGTTAAGGAATTTTGTCCTGAAAAATAGGCGATAAGAGCTATTCTAGTGTAAGCAACGTCAGGTATGAGTGTTGAAGGACTCTCGCTGTATTATATAAGTTTGTGTTTTCGTAAAGCAGAATCCTGATATTTACAATTTGCTGTTCTTCATATTGTTATATAAATGAGGATGGAGGGGGGATTCTATGCATTCCTCTGTTCTTAGTACATGTTTTGTTGCTGAAACATTTAGACTCTGAGTGAACAGGGGGATGGGGGCTCGATGCATCCCTGTTATGTATGAAATGTAGAGGGATCCTGCATTTACATGCTTTGTTCTTAAAACATTAATATTTGACACATTTAGATAACAGAAGCTGTCTCGTTATTTATGTTTCATATTTCGTTAACTTTTGATTTTTATGCTTTGTTAATATTTTAATTTGGAATCATTCACCCTTTACATAACGCCAAATTTTATCGCTTTCTATCCATCTCTCCCCCTTGTTAGATGATCCTCTGGCGTGTCCCCCCATGTGGGTTTGCCTATAAAGAAATCAAATACCTTCCCTCCTATTTTTAAGGCGTTGCGTAAAAGGTATATGATACCTTATTTGTGAAGGCAGGAGGATTGATATGGTATTGCATACTTCCTGCGGTATCGTTCTTTTTAATTTGTGGTTTTTTCCTGTTGTGTAATAAATTATGAGTGTATAAAAAAGAAAAAAGCATTTAGATTCTGAGTAAACTGTAATGATTTACTTTCAGATTCAGGATGGCGAACAGATACTTCATCGACTACTGGTAGTATTGGAAGATCGAATCCATGGGGGACATTCTCGGAAGAAGATTCGTCAGAGAAGGACTCTTTGAAGCAGGCACCTGATGCGGATAGCCTTTTCTCACATGAGGAAGTGACACTTGACCAAACGGAATTGAATTCGGCTAGAAAATTACATGACATAAAGGAATTTCCTAATGTGCAGCAGAATTTAGCTGTTTCTAGCGTGGATGAAGAGTACTCAGGTGTTACCCTGCTGAAAACTAATAGCTTTTCAAAATACTTGGTTAACAAGCTTCCAAGTAATGCAGACACGGAGCAAAGCCTACTTGATGAGCTTATGTCTGATTCAGATGAGAGACCATCTCCTTCGCATCGGCCCCTTAGCGTAGAATCCGATGAAGTTTTCGCGGGTAGTGAGCAGATGGGTAGAGATAAGTCTGAGGATAAACTTAGCGGTGGTCAATTGAAGAATGACTATACAGTTTCAAGCCAACGAGATGAATCAGTAACACAAGTACCAGAGCATGGCAGCGTAAAATTAAGGCAAAATTCCCCATCTGTTAGAACTGGCAGCAAATCTCCCGATTCGGATATTTCTTCTAATTCTAGTATAGTATTTGAAGTACAGGAGGATGTTGACAGCATCGAGATCAATGGGGAAGCACAAGACATAGACGACCGCCCAAAAAGTGTTAATTTGACCGATCTCAACATTTATATCCCCAGCCCCCCTAAGAAACCAACAAGAGCCCTGAGCCCCAGTGATCTTGTCATTCCATCACCTCCAATGGAATTCGCAGACAACGAAGAGACGAGTTTTTCATATCAATTTATAGACGTAGAGGAAAGGGATAGTAGCACAGAATCCTCCGATAACAGTGTTATGTCATCGTCCAGCTCTGCATCAGATGTCATAGAGTTTATGGGAGATAAGGTGAATACCAGCGATGCTCCGAAAAACTGTAAAACTGCTGATAGTAGTTGCTCTTTGAATATTGAAGAATCAAATGATGAGGAGGTAATCGAGTTTATGAAGCCTGAAGACAACGATAATGTCCGATTATATGAAGAAGCAAGCCAGGATCCTATTCATAAACATGCCGGTGATAGTGCGTGTCTGTCAGAGCAAAGTGACCACATCAAGGATAAATCACTGGCTGCATCTCCTGTAGCAAAGTTACCACCGTTGCAGAAGAGTATGAGTTTTAACGAGAAAGATAAAGCTCATTCTCAGAAGCTGCTTAATTACCCCCTTAACTCGGTTCTTAGAGATGAAAATTCACGCAGACAATCAGAACCTGACATCCCATCCTTGGCTCTCCCTAAGAGTCCGGGCTTGGACCTAAAAAGGGAGAGGATTTTGTCACCGTTATTTTTCTCTGTTGAAAATGGTCCATTATCGCCTCAAACATACCATACCAGATCACACTCGGACACTGGAGCAAAGAACTTTCATTTCGAATCACCGCTTCCCAGGGACAAAATCCCAGGTGTAAATCAGCGGCTAACATTACCAAGCACCCCTTTGGCTATAAGGAGGAACCAGTACGATACACTCTGTTCAACAGAGATTCCTTTAAAATCTAGCAGTCTTCCCAGCAAGTTTTCTTATGACGAATTTAGTGATTATCTAGATGCATGCAAGACTACTATATCCAAATCTCTACAGCTTGAAGACGAATTAGATAGTCTCATTTCTAAAAATAAACGCTCAAACAGACTGAGTTTTGAAAGTGACGACGCGGAGAGGGACTCGTACGTAGATGTAATGCGAAATTGTGCAAAGGCGTTGTCAAACAGAGTTAAGGAACTATCTTTCTTGTCAACGAATGGAAATATCGTGGCGTTACATCAATTTTTACGTTCCTCACATAAGGAAATACAAAGCATAGTTGGAGCGATAACAACTTTAGGAAACAGTACAACTGTAGCAAATTTGGTGAAGGATGTCGTTGTGGAATATATTGAGCTAGTGAAATGTCTCAAGAAAAGCACTGGTAAACCATTGACCGATCCCGATGTGGTGAAATTAATAGAGAAAATAAACGAGTTGACTTTTTCGTCGACGATTTTGATACGCGGATTGAAGCCAAGCTAATGGCCTAGTAATACATGGATATGACGAATGATAAAGGCATGTTTTGACGCATGTGCCTATTTATGCTGATCACTATATGTGGCAATAGGTAAGTTATAGATTGTCCTGTTATGTATTTTCCTGCTATAGTGAAGGATGTAGGATCAGCAGCTGTGGCCTAGCGGTAATACACTCGACTCAGACTAACATGGTCCTGGGTTCGAGGCCTAACGCAGGCCATGGGTAACAATGATATAGAAGCGCCCAAGGCGCTAGATGTCTAACTCGGTCTACCAGAGTGAGGCAAATTTTGTTTTGGCGGCCATTTTAAATGGTGGCAAAAAGATTTTTCGCTAGTACTGAGCCCTTATAAATCGTTAAAAAGTAAGTGCCGAGTTTGTGAAGTTCCCAATGGATTTTTATCGAGTAAAGTGGTGGTGAGTCGTCATTAACCATCTCTTATCTCCTCAATTTAGATTGACTTTTGACGATTCGTGTATTTATCGCGACGTTTCAAGTAATTCAAGGGTGGCAGTTGCTGTGGTACACTTCGTGAAATTCGAAAAATATAATTAAAAACTCTTTTTGCAACGTAGCAGTGAAGCTACTGGCAATTATTTACATTTTTTTGTTTTCAAAGTTATATACGAAGCGAACAATAATCTTTTCCCGTGGTTGTTTGCGATTTCAAGATTCCGAGCTCAGCAGACCCAAGTATGGATGCGGACTTGGGTTGTATGGTGTTTGCTGTCATTGAAGTAAACATATAATATATGTCACATTGTTAGCTTTAACAAGTGAAATTGGATCGGATCTTTTTTAGAAAATGGTTAGAATCTTTCTCTGCATATAGACGCACAAATTTTTTTCTAAAAACGGAATTTCTTTTCATAAATTTCCCCTGAAGGATAAGAGCCTTTACCTGAAGGAATTCAATATTCCTGAAATGCTTCTTTTACTTCATTTGATGAATTTCAATAAATAATGCCATTAAATGCGCTATAAACAAAAGAGAACAGTGGGCACCAGCTGTTTTTCATATTAGACCCAATCACATTAACGTCATATACTGTCGCAAAGTTCTTTCTTTAATAAAACTAACAAAAATGAAAGTTTTTAAGGTTATTAGGGTGAATACTGCAGCAAATGAAATTGAAATCGCAATTATTAACTTAATCCCTTTGTAATGAAATGTTTGCAAAACACTTTATTTCAACAAGACAGAAGCACACCGCAGCAACTGCCACCATTAAAGTACTTCAAACGTCGCGATAGATGCACAAATTGTCAAAATTCAAACAAAATTGAAAGGATAAGAGATAATTCATACTAACTCACCACATTACACGCGTAAAATTCGTGCGGAACTTCATGAAATCAGCCCTTACTTTTCACCAAATTACAAGGGCTCAGTACTGGCGATAATCCTTTTGCCACCATTTAAAATGGCCGCCAATACAAAATGTGCCTCACTCGGTTCGATGTGCAAACTCCTGTGTTAGACATCTAGCGCTTTCGGCGCTTCTATATCATTGATTGGTAACATAGGATGTAGGATCGAGACCATGGTAGCTCCAAAAGTGTATACTGTTGCGCTGTTTTTGGCTTACGTCGCAACTGTTCAACTTCCTTTCACTCTGCCTTACTTCACATTGAATCAAAAGCTAGGCTAGATATAGTGCAGGAAATTAGCTAGGTTTTGTTTCCGCAAGGCCATTTTTTCTCCCAAAAATTTTTCATTGTATGGTTTAAAAGAGTTTAGAAGCCATTTCAACTTTTTTGTAGAAGTTTCTAATAATCCACGTTGGCTAAATTTACTTTACTTTACATGAATAACCCTTTCTCTTTGAAGACAGCTATAGGGCGAGGGGGGCTAGCTACTGTTTTACATCAAGCAAAGTTTATGCTCAGTAGGCTCATATTTATAGCTGTATATCCTATACCAGTCTTACAACAGGCTACAATGTGTGGTTGAGTTTCCATTTTATATCGCTTGAGGCCAATTTAATATAAGATGAATGAAACGAGTAAGAGGGTTGTACAGACAGTTGTGTATTCTCATCACAAGACATTAAAATTATCCCTAGTGGCTCATTCAGCCATAGCTGTTTTGCAAGGTGACCTCCATCTATTTACTTATCTGCAATACTTAAAAAAGGAAATGCATAAAATCAAGAATGATTTACAAATTCTAAAACAAGTTTCAAAAAGCACGCAATATATAGAATTTTTACAGTACATCACACAAGTGTTGTTGTTGTTTAATTTATTTTGAGTAAGCCACTCACCCCGCAATAACTGGTAAGATTCTCCTTGCATTCGTTGAATTAATAGCCATTATTGCAGCACTATATTAAGTTTATTTACTTCTCGTGTCATTTTGTTGTGTTTTTTTTCGAAGAATGTCAATAGCGGTCATTGGCATGACGTCACGAAAATTCTACTTTTAGAATGTTTTAGTTTTGGCTTTAAATTCTGAAATAGCAGTTTGAAATAGCAGCTATTGAAAATTTTCAGCTCAATCTTAAACATAATGATCGAGATATAGGCAATTGAATGCTGATATGGTTTTTTTATCAAATCACTGTATTTTGAGTCTGGTTCTAAACGTTTACAACCAGGAGAAAAATACAATGGTCTGTATGGCAAGTTTTCTGTCTTCAAATAGTCGTATTTCAGCTTGTTTTGACAACATTCATACAAAATTCTCGACACACGTCATCACTAATGAACTCTATTGGTTTAATAATTTCGTACATTTCGTTTATCTGCACAGTAAAAAGTTGACTTTTATACTATGTTTACGTTTTAAAAGTGAAATCTCCATCCCTGTTTCATCAAGCTGTAATATATTCAATGATATTTAATAAAATAATCTCCTAAGCACATTCATTATCGACTATTGCATTACCGGTACTATCTCGATATTCATTCGTGAAGTATTATTACCTGTTTTCATGATAAGCATTTGTTTTTTGATGTAGATAAATTTTTTGTGATTGGTGCATAGATCATGAGCATATCCAGGTGTTATTGATCCCGCATTTGAGATTTTGTACAGCAAGTCAGAGTAATATTGAGCTCTTATTTTAGAGCGTTGAAAAATTGGCATTTTACTTTGTTTTTCTTCAAATCAGGTGAATTTTTGACTTGGAATATGCTTTGACAGATTTGCCGAATAAATTCCATAGGGCTATTAGATACTTATATCTGTTGTACTCATTAAATTCTTAGAGTCTTTGAGTTTCTCTCGCAATTTTGTAGGTAATGAAAAAAACAAAAATATTGTTTTATGTTCATTTACACAAAGTAAACGGGTTTATTCGTTTTGTTGTAAAATTCATGCAGGAATTTCTTTCATAAATATGTAAAAATATGAGGTATTTTGTAGTTGTATACTGTCTGTTTGTTCACGAGTTATTTTTACCTCAGAAATTTGATTATATTAGTTTTAATGTCAGTTTCATCCAACTTCCAATTTCAGTTTCTTTTAGGACTTAGAATTTAAGCAATTTAAAGTTAGCGCTTATAGAATGGCCTAGTCATTTCTGCATTGTGGGCATGATATTTCAATTGAAAAGAACATTGTTAACTAGACTTTTCTGACAGTTTATCTTGTGGCATTTTTTCCCAAACAATCCTGAATGAATAACATTGAGATCAGATCTGAGAAGTCTTATTTTATAGTTCTGAAATTTTGAATTCTTAAGACAGAATAGCAATAATTTTAGGCCACAATGTGTTTGCTAAAGCGAACTTTCAGCATTTCATGTTAGTAGAAATTTGGTGTTCGCTTGTAGCATCTCATGTTGAGTTATAGGTATCACTTGCCCTTTTTGTTACCAAAATATTAAGCTAGAGATGTTCTATACAGACCCTATAAAGAGCTTTTTGGAGAAAAAGTTTTGAAATTTTATGGGCCTAGATAGACTGCTCACGGTATTCAGCAGACATTTCTTGTTTATTGCAAGCATTCCTTCTGTATATAGTACTTTCGTATTCAATTGAGAATGATAATTTTGTGGTAATTTATTCAATTTCACATTTTTGATGATATATAATTATCAAATTGTATCTTCATATTTTCGAATTTCAAATACATATTTCATGTATGGCAGTAGTTTGCATCTGCAGATGTTCTTTTCATAATAACAGAGAAGAAATTACGTTTCAAACCAGTTGTATCTCTTTGAAATTCTGTAAAAACTGCATTTTTGTTAATGAAGTATACTTAGAATTAGCATCTCTATATCAGAAGCATTTTATTCCTTAAAATTAACTACTTTGTAAGTTTAGCTTATGGTATGCCAAGATAAAAAAATTAAAAAAGCAATGAATACTAGCATATAACAGGTAACATGGATATAATTAAATACGAACTATGATGTATAATATACATACAATTATCAGTAACGTTCTAAAGTTATATACAATTGCTACATTCCGTCATATTTAAGGTTTCATCATATTTAACGTTTCTTCGATGACTTCGCAGCACTGCAAGAGAACAGAAATTAGAGAATTGTAGAGGAATAGTTTCTTCTCATCCTAAAAGCATAACACTACACATATCCTAATCGTGTTTTCGATAAGAAAAGTGATAGAAAAACCCGAAAATTCCTGCGTGCTATGACAAGTAAAACCGCGTTCTAAGAAGGAGAAATAAGAGATTCTCGAAGCTAAAGATTGATTTGCTTTCCATGTACATGTTTGTTTTCAGTATTTGATATAGGAACAACTGAAACTACTCTCAAAATTCCAATTGTCTCTCTTTGTGGTACACTTTATGAGCATAAAGTTTATAAGAATACTGAGACAAAGAATCGTTGAAATTTAAGAAAATTTAAGAATAATGCAGGGCTCAAACTTCATCAAGATTTAGAATTTTTGTGTATTCAAGCCAAAATACTACTTTCAGATTAACGTTTGCACTATTGATAAAATTTTTATTATTTTGCTCCATTTTTGCTTTATGATAAAGTAAAGCATCAACAAACATCTGTATAAATTCCTTTGATTTTCAGGCCAAGCCAAACCTTTGGTACTATAGAATAATTCTGGAATAATCTAAGGCTAAAATCCAACGACAACTTTAAGAATTCTGAGGCTCAGTGAAAAATTAGGTATTCTTATAAAATGAGTGTATGTTAACTTACTTAATACTCTCTGAAATTCAATACTTGAACAAAGTGGCAAAATCCAACCATTTATATAACTTTATCTATATCACAACTCTAGTGGCATACCAAAAACTTTGTGGGGTCTGCTTAAATACGCTGATAAATATCAGTAACAACTGTAATAGAGAACACTTTACCTTTTATGCCCTTTCGTGTCACCAGGTGCTTGAAATACATTAGATGCAGCCATAAGGTTTTCAATGTATTGCCCTAAGATCTACGAGGGGCACATACAAAAAATGCCTTAACACAAGAGTAATGACTTGAAGAGTATCCAAAAAAACTATCCCACAGTCCACTCAACAGTTATCCAATGAAATGACTGATAATCTGATTGGCTGAAAGATTGGAACCTAACATCTCACTGACAGACATGCTTGCGCAGTGGCTAGCTTACTAACTACCTAATTAACAAACTATATTGTTTAATAAATTTACTCAGTGATGAACAATTCCATTCAATTTTCTGATAGACTTGCTAACTGAATAGCATTCAGTCGTAAAGTGGTTTGATCTCAAAATTACATCTAATTAAAAATTTTCAAAAATTAGAAGTTGGTGTCTTTCATGTAAATGATGAAAAATTGTAATTTACTGTACTATGTAAATATGCAAGGGAGCAAGTATTCAAAGACTAGATCTACTAACTTGATTTTCTGACTTCAGTTTCAGATTCTCATCCTTCACTGCATCCACTCTCTGTGATAAATCTATCATAAATTGAGAAGAGATATCATAGTGTAAATGGACCAGTTTTTTTCTACTAAACTTTTTAATGGAAGCTGAAAAATCACATTTATGCCAAGCATATTGGACAGCTTTGCAATACAAAATGAGCCACATCTATGCACACTTCATGTCTAACGTAATGCATGCAAAGGAGATATTTGGAATTCAAAGGCAGACACTTTTGTCATTAACATTTACACATGAAGACTTTCATTTTTTGAAGACAAGGAAGTTTGGGTTGGGATTTCATGGCAATAAATAGCTTTCTGATAGGTTTCTCTCCCTTTAGCTCTAAAATTCTTGTGTCTGGTGCCCACAAACGAGAGTAAAGAGTAAATACCATCAAGAGTACTCTGGAGAGCAAGAACTTGCTCAATCAGCCGAGATTTTTCATTTCGATTTGACAAAGTATCTTGAATCTCAAAACCTGAAAGAGACAGCAGAAAATGAATAACATATATATTGAACAAATTTAAGCAGAAACGATTCCAGTTTACATAACAAAATACAATGACTTTCTAGAAGCATTAATATAGTACGAATAACATTTTTCACAAAAACTGGAATTAGTTCATTATCAAATTCAGAAGGCATGGTTAATTGGGTATTAGCAAAGTTGCATCCTAAAGAGAAAATTTTGCTACTGAGGTAAAAAACTATTCATAGTAATCTTTGTCATTTAGCACATACAATCACATGCACATGCAACTATACACCCACATAAATCAAATTTTCATGATCCTCTCACTGCATGTACACATGCTTTTGAGTGCCTGCTGGTAACATCAAACTCTTATATCATCATTCTGAAACAAGTAACCAATGGTTTTTAGATTTTACCCCTGTGTCTTTCATTTCTGGGGCTTGGAGGGTGCCTCTAAGAGGAATTTGATATTGCTTCAAATATTAAAGACCTGATGCCCTAGGAATCAAACTGAGGTCCACATTGGTCTGAACCGATTGAGCAACGGCTAGGTCATGGCTGCTCCTTTTCATGAATCACTGTACAGCTTAAATTCACTGTCTCTTGCAGGGGTGGATCTAGAGCTGAACTTTGGGGGGGGGGAATCTGATTCATTTCATTGTTTTTTGCATGCAAGAAGCTTCTTAACACAACTGTTTGCTATAAGAAATATTGATGTTTGAAGGGGGCATGATCCCCTTGGGCCCACCTCTGTTTTCTTGAGTTGTCAGGTGGATATTGTGAAATTCCTACCATTGTGACCAAGCATGCAATATCATTTGTGTGTGCCAATTGTCACACACTCAGCATTTTCTTTATGACATGGACTGTATTAGTATTGTTAGGGGGTGTTATCAAGAAATTTTATATTAATGTAATATAATGCAGTGTTAATATAAAAAAATCACCAAATAATATTAATGTGGTATGAGCAAAGACAAGAATTAGAAAGGATTTATGGGCAATCAATATAACTTTTTAAAGAATAAAAACCAGTAAAAAATAATTAGAGCCAGAAATAGCAACATGGCATTTGATTATTTCAAATAATGCAGATATGCATAAGTAAAATTACGAAACTAAAATTAACTATTTGATGATAACAATTCACATATTAGCATCTGCCATCAGCATGTCTTTACAAAGAAAATCCCAGCATTCAATTCCATTTTGTGAGAGTATATAGTAGGATGTTAGAAAAAGTGCTATATCACAACTGGTATATTTCTGTCTCAAGGAAATTTTAAATTTCAGTACCATGAGCAGAGGCAGTGTTTAAATCAACTTGATAAAATTGTTAGTAGGTTATAAAAGAAATGGTAAATATATTATAAGTACAATCACTTTATTACAATAGTAAGTTGTGGTTTACATATTATACTTTTAACAAAGTCTTACTCTCTGAATCATATGATTTAAGTAACTGATTTCCATCAGCAACTTTAATGGTAGTTTCTCCATCTGAAAATGGTGATTGCCTTCTCAATTCTCCTTTATGGTGTTTATCTAAAATTTTTCAAACAGACTTCACATCTTCAACAATACAATAACAGATATCAATTAAAAAGAAAAAGGTGGCATTCACCATCAACTTTATATGCATTTTAATGCAGCTAACCATAAACACAACACAGTAGCTTGCCACAACAAGTAAGGGTAAAGATGAAAATCCAAAATGCTAGATCCTATGATATCAATGATACTTGCTAATAACCATGGGTGTAAGAGGGCTTCATATTTAGGGGGCAGTAAACGTCCTGCCCAAATGACCAAGGCAATCTTAAGAGTAGTCAGAAAATTTCCTACTGATTTTTCTGAAAACTTGCTTGAATGAAGTTGATTTGTGTCCAAATGATGGGAGCTGCATCCCCCTTGTCACCCCTCTCCTAGTTAATAAACAATTTTTTATACATAAAAACACCTGCAGGAGAATGCATAAAGAATACATTAAATACTGAATTTCACATCTATTGAAGTTATCTAGAAGTACAGGCAGGTACAGCCCCTGAGGAAATTTTGCACCAGTGTGTTCCAGCACAGTAGTAGCGGCAGAGAAAAAAATGCTGGTAGGGGGCTAATGCTGCCAAAGTTCCAACAGTGAGTGGTGTCGACGAATTTTAACAGAAAAAACCTATTGCACTGGCTGAAAAAAGAAACTAAAAACGGAGGTCATGGATATTATGGGTCTACAGCCCCCATCCTAGGATTCGAGAATTTACAGTATAGGTGTTGTGCGTGTCTTTCTAATGCAATGTGTTTCAGCGTAGTATGGCTTGTTGTGGTGAGATAATATTCTTTTGACGATGTCCAAAATCAATTGATAGTTGGGATTATCTTCAACATGAGCACTTTGTTCATCGATGTCCGCCAGCCCCGCAAAAAGTCCATTCAAACCGCACTTTACCATATTATGGCATCTTATCAAAGCACCTACCATTGATTTTGAATATTGCTTCATCTTGTCTGCTCATACTTCTTTCATCATCTTCGGATAATGGTGCATTTTCCAAACCTTCAAAATCCATTGCTATTCCCAGCTGTTTGAAATCTTAAGCAAAATTTCGTGTTGTCTTTGCTTCGTTTTCAGTATGAGGTTGAAATAATTACATCAGTGAACATGTAATAATAGGTCATATCAAATGGAAGAGAAATTCAAGGTTACAATTCTCATTGAAGGTTACAGTTATACAGATAGAGATGGACAGTATCGAGCTACTGGCACATCATGTCTTATTACTGGTCCAGTTAATGTAATTGTTGACACTGGAGGGCCTTCGGACAAGGAAAAGTTATTACAGAAAATGAAAGATGTAGATATTACACCAGAAGAGATCGATTATGTTGTATGCACACACGGCCATTCAGATCATGTTGGAAATTTAAATCTGTTCATGAATTCACAGCAAATAGTTGGTTTTGATATTAATAAAGGAGATATTTACTTTGATCATGATTTTAAGGGAGGTGAAGTTTATAATATATATGAAGATGAATTAGTAGTAATCCCTACACCAGGACACATGCATAATGATGTAAGTGTTGTTGTTAGAGATGTTGAGAACCTTGGAACTGTGGGAATATGTGGAGACTTGTTTGAGTGTGCACATGATGATGGTACATGGCAAGAGCTTAGTGAATGGCCAGAGAAGCAGCTTGAAAATAGGAAAATGCTGAAGGGAGTGGTAGATTACATTATTCCTGGTCATGGGCCTATGTTTAAAGTAATATCAATGGATACATGAAGAATAGTAAAGGCTGTGCATTGATTTAAAGAAAAACCCAACTGAAGCCTGGCAGAAAAACACATTAAACACTGTCAGACATTTGGGAATGCAATTCATTCCTGACTGTTGCAATCATATGCTATTGAATGTATCACCATAATCATTATGATATTGCAGTGGTTCTTAACCTGGTTTTGATCAAACCCCAAGGGTTTGGTGAGTCAGCTTCAAGGGTTTGGTGTTATACTTCACCACACTTGTATGATTTGGGACATCCCAATCTGCTTGGCCATTTTGTGCCCAAGTACAGGTTAAAGTTATGTACGTTTTTAATTTGAAGAGAAAAACAGATTTACTTTTTCTAACTATGAAGGATTCAATGAATGCATGTGTGGAGCCTGTGAGGTTCTGTACCTCCAACAGGGTTAAGAACCACTGCTATATTGGTACCTAGCCATAACCTCCACAAAAGATAATATTTTCTTCTTCAGATATTTTAGTTCAGTGAAAGGGGAAGTACTTCCTCTTTTACTGAACTTAAATATCTGAAGAATATATTATTATCTCTTTTGGATAAAGTTGTTTTACATGTAAGATGAATATCACATGGACCAAAAATTATGCAGTTCATAGTTATATTTGTCACATACTTGCTAGTCCATTTACTCACATTGCCAAGGAAAATAATAGGTCCTTTAACACAAGGACATCATTGAATGAAACTCAACCTGTTTTACCAGTCATTCTGGTTGGTGTGCTGAACATGATAGTGATAAGCCAGATTTAACCTTTGAAAGAAATCTCAGTCTTCAAGATATTTTGTGTGGAGGTTAGTTTTTGGTGATAGTTACAGTGAAAAGCTTCAGAATAAGATAACATTAGATAGTAACTTTTAAATTCATTTTGCACCACAGCAGAGTTAATAGTAAACTCTAAAAGTATATTACATCTTTCTAAACAACTTGACGATGTTTAAATGTGCAATAAAATTAAATATAACTAACCCAAAGCTACAACTAATTAAATTTTTGTGTGCTATTCTACAAAAAAATTGTTATTCTAAGCATTAACTAGTTGTCTACCTGTATCTGTTTCAACTTTTCAAAGGCATACTCTGAAATATAATCAGCTCCTTTCCATCTATTCCAATTTCTCAAATAAGTAACATAAAGAGTACTCTTCATGGTACTAATACATTGTAGTTTGAATGCACAGTCTACCTGATGGTAAACTTGTATTGATATAAGCATACCCCAGCTACACTGGAAACCAGGAGTGTGCTGGATTCACTGGAAAGTCTTCATGTTGAGGATTTCAACAGCTTTATGATAGGCCCTTGTTGTAAAAACTGTTTCCCAAGTCTGTACTATATACTAGACAACAAAAAATTGGGCTTTAAAATTTGTGCTTTCTGTTGCTTTTTTGCTGCCAGAATGACTCTACTGCAAATAGCACTGTAATTAAGTTATAAGACAGGCGTCAAGAGCTGAAAGACTGACTATGTAAAGTGCAAAACTCAATTTAGTAAGTATGCTTTCTGCAAAGAAAATTTGTAATACAAATAGAATTGTACATAATGCCATTTACACTACAAATACAATCGTGACTACTGTATAAAATAGATTGATACTACTAATTTCTTTAATTTGCCTTAACTCTCTAAAGTTTCTACTGATACTTTGTGGTGTGCTTTGGTGCTACCCTTGAGTTGCAAAGCTCTTATACTCAACCAATAGGGGCTAGAAGCAAATAAATACTAAATATCAGGCAATTTCATGCAAGATCGAAGCTTGTCAAGGAATGAAAAAGGTGTAGAAAAATAAACACTAAGTCGAGAGCATAACGTTCCTGTGTGGCTATATGAAGAATCCACTGCACCCCTATAAAAACGAGGCTTCCAATGCAAAATTATGTAGAAAATCAAGCGTTTGCTTAAAAAGCAGCATATGTAAGCCGTTCTCAGAACTTTTGAAAGGAACCGAGCAAATGTTAATAAAGGAAATTTAGCAAAGTTTCTATCTCATAAAATATTGATAATTTGATTAATTTTGTATCTAATGGTCATAACATTCTTGAGAACTGACTGAACTGCAAATCACACATTGCACGTCTTCAATCACAAAGTACAATGTTCATTTTGACAATCCTCTTGATATCGAAAGTAGACGTAGTGGAACTATGCTTGGTCAAAACGACAGATGTTGGCATGTTCACAGAGACCGTAGCATATAACAGTACTTAAGTCCATCGTTGAAGTAAACTCGAAAACATCAAGCAAAATTAATCATACATTAATTGACCTAGAAGAGCGACTTTCCAGTGACCATATTTCGTGATACTGTATAGGGCAAATCTAGGCCTTTCATGAAAAAGTTCCGAATATCTGAGCATCCATTACAGCAGGCACAGAATGGTACGACTAATTCATAAATAATGGCACACAAAAATCCAATGGGCCATACAACAAGCAAGACAAGGAACCACACAATTGTCCACAGCCATTCACATTTTGCCATCTTTCTTGCTGTGTTGAAGAACCCTTACAAATCGTCGGTCACTGCTTCCTTACGTTGAGACCGCACCCACTTCACAATAAAGCTTTTCCTTCGTAGCGGCTACAATTTTTCAAGTGATGGGTACTTCAGTGCTTCCAGGAAAATGCTGCGGGGATGTTGGGGGTAGGGGACTTTAGCCTCCGCCCCTCACAGTTTTACTAGGCCTCCATCAGCACCCATATCGGGTCCATCGATGCTAGACATGCTATTTTCAACACACTTCTAAATACCTAATGACCAATTATGCACTGATTGATGAAAATTTATTGGATCATAATCTACAGATGAGGTCACCGAAGGTTGGAATGTGATACCCCCAAATCAGGGATGAAACTTAAGGGGGTTATGGGAGTGAGTCACCCCCTAACCTTGAGAATTTTCCATTCCGCAGGGCAAAAATGTTGGTACGACGTATTTATGTAGTGCAACTTACCAGACCAGGACCACTGGTGAACTACTGTTACTAAAAAAAAAACACAAAAATGTCACAGGCAAAGAATTTTTGCAGGACTACCTCTGACACCCCCAAAAATAGTTTGAAGTCATGTCTGTGCCCATAATCCTCTGCTTTAAAAAAGATCAAAGAAGTAATATAGTAATAAAAAGCCTGCAAGAATGCTGGCAAAAAATTGTCAAATAAAAACTTATATCTCAAAGGACCTGAAGTCAAATACTGGGTAGTCATACTGCCCCCTCCCCTTCAACCAAGCAGTTTATAGGAAACTACGTTCTTCCTGTTATTGCTTGCTTGTGACTACCCCTCATTGGTTCGTTGATGTTCCACTATTCTCTGATTTTATGTGCAGAGGACACGGAGCCAAAGGTGCTCGCTGTCTGTAGACTTATTTCTGACTGACTATACACAAATCTGTTACATACATACATACATCTAAAATTAGGGTGGATCATGTCAATTTTATATATATTTTTTTGCAGGGTGACACTTCAGCAAAGGCTGTTTGTCAAGGAGCCCTCCAACAAAATTTACAATGCTTCTAAATAAAAATTGGCTAGAATAATAAAAGAACTAAGTTTTAAAATCTAATTACAATACAAGAATAAAAAAAGTTTAAAACAAAATATTTGCAGTGGCACCAATGATTTTTTAAATGCATGTAGGGTGGCTGCCTGTTTTGACCCAACTGAGAGGATATCCCAAAGTTTTGCTCCTCGAAAAGAAAAAGACATTAGGCCATTTGTAGACTTCTTAATGGAGAGCCTCAAATCTGTCTCAGTATTACGAAGGTTCCTTGAGCAGTGATCTGAGTTTTTTTATAAACATGCTACTTAAGTATTGTGGAACAAATTGGTGTTGAGATTTGTAGACCATGACTTTAGATTCATTATTAACAAGTTCATCAATGGTTTTCCAACCCAGCTCATATATAAGTGGTCTGCTTGGGGCAGCAATGCTGCTAGTTACTATTCTTGCAGCTCTGTTTTAAAGTTTGTGCAGTTGCTTAATTCCAGTAGAACCACAGCCACCCCAAACTCAACAACAGTATCAAAAATGTGGCTCAACGACACCTAAGTATAATATTTTCAAACTTAGTGGTAGGAAGGATTTGACACACTTCCAGATACCAAGAGCTCTTGAGACCACCCATTGGCACTTTTATATTAACTGAGAATGAGACATGATGTCTCGAAACGTTTTAACATCGTTTATGCCTATCGGCTAAGTCCTAATTTTTGATATGTATGTCGAATTAATGGAATGTCGAAGTAAATAAAGAGGAAAAGATGGTTTTGGAAATTTATAATTCAGCTGCGATTCCCAAGAAATGTTTCAATTTTGAGACCTTATTGGAATCTGATTTAATGTGCTCCTTCCAATCCAAGCAATTATCAATGTAGACTCGTGGTAACTAGAGCTTTGAACCAGAGCTAACTCATCACCATAAATATATAGTTGCAAACTTTGAGTCCTATCCTTAAGGATTTTATACCTTTTCTTAGTAGTGATTAACATTGAACTTGCTTTCTCAACATTTAGAGAAAGTTTGTTACCTATTACCCAAGTGTCCAGCTGTTTAAGACTACTATAAAAGCCTCATTCAGTTAGGCCAAGTTGTGTGATTGGTGGCAAATACTGGTGCCGTTAGCATACATGTGTGCATTAGAGTGTTGGACAGCTTGTGAGAGATCATTTATGTAAAGTAGGAATAATAGGGGACCAAAGCAAGACCCTTATGGTATGCCTATATCAATATTCTCTAAAAATGAATCAACACCATTGACCCTACAGAATTGTTTTCTGTTCAACAGATAAGATTGGAACCAAGCCAGTTCACGGATATTCCAGTGTTCTACATAAAATTCCATGGTCGACAGTTTTCAAAAGCCTTTTCAAATCAATAAATACCAAACCCACAAGCTTTCCAGCATCCAACCCACCGTACCAGTCATCAGTATTTTTGATGAGACAAACCAAAGTTGAATTAAGTTTTCTAAACCCAGACTGGCCAGGATAAAAAAGGTCATTATCCCAAAATAGTGGCACAGTCAGTTAGCAATTAACTTCTCAAAGAGCCTTGAGATGACTGGAAGTACAGGTAATTGGAAGATAGTTTGATTTGTCAGTTTTTTCACCTTCCTTAAAATTAGGAATGACTCTGGCTACTTTCCAGAAGCCTGGAAATTGACTTGTTTTTATTGATGAATTAAACAAGAAAACAAGAGATTTCTCAATGAAAGGTAAGGCCAGCTTCAGGAACTAGCAAGAGATATTGTCATTCCCAAAGCTCTTTGCTGTCTTAAGTTTGGCAATTGCATCCCTGATGTCCTGAATGCAGATGGTTGTGAAATGAAAATTGGACTGAGTTTTATTTATAATATACAGTACAGACCTTGTGAGAGGTGGTTTGGAGTCTGGGGAATTTTCTTTGCAAGGTTCAACTGAGCAAAAGAAGTGTTAGCGGAAGTGTTGACAGATGGAATTGTTAGTAAAAGTGTTGACAGATGAACAGAGTGAGTGACCAAGTGATGTTGAATACAATGTTTACGTTCACTACAAGTTCAATCGGCAAATTTGTCATTTCCTTCTTCGCGGGACCTCGATACAAAATCAAAGCGAGTCAATGGTCACCAAGGGAACCAGAAATCAATTGAATTAAAGCGAGGCTTTGTATGACAATAAGAAATGACACTGTATTGAAGTCATTTTGTTGTTAATTTATCTCTTGTAGACAAAATGACACACGTCTTCGTAAATAGAGCGCTTTCATCAAATTGGAAGCAACATATGGAGAAAGGAAACTATCATTATGCTCGAGGACTAGAGGAGCTTCGAAGACGCCGGCCAGGAGGAATAACCCCAGAGCAATTCGAACAGATAAGATCCTTCTCTCGACAATCCTGGAAATCTGAATGTGAGGAACAAGACGCATTTAAAAGCAGATTTGAGACAACTTACTTAGCTTATCACCAATTTAGGAAAGAATCTAGCAATGAGGGTGAGAAGTACAGGGCGAGATCTCGGCCAACATCACCTACTAGAAAAAACAACCCGCATCCTCCGAGGTATGAGACTGTTAGACAGCTTATGTATTACTGTACATATTATACTATATATACTTTATATTAACTTGTTAATATAAAATGAATTAACCCAAAAGGGAGACCTTTTCAATTTACTTGCATGCATAATTAACATACGCATTTGCAAATAATATGTGTAGCAAGTTTAGAAATGCGCCTTTCCTACCAAGAGCTAGATATTATCATTGATTGACGCCTGTTTTGAAAACATGAAGTGGAAAGATATTTAACTCACCTTTAGTTAGTATTTATAGATAGCTTTAGTAAAAGGAATAACTACATGGTATTTCTTAATAATTAACTGGATGGAATTCTTCTGAAGTAGTTTCTTGATATCATCTTTTTTGCTGATGGTATAGCCTCCAAAATGCATTATGCATTCCCTAACTTTAGGGGATGATCCAGAGCTGGGATTTAGGGAGGAAGGGCCATTTGATTCATTTTATTGTCTTTTTTATGTGAGAAGTTCCTTTGCACTATTGCTATAAGAAATATTGCTGTTTTAGAGATGTCATTGCCCCCTTCCCCCATGGAGTCTCCCCTGCCTAACTTCTAGCTGCAAATTGTAGGGCTTAGCTAGCTCTGTAACATTTAATGTTCCTTTTAGGCAATTTATTACTCTGCACATAAAAGAAGCACCTGGATTTCAATATAAAAAAGAAAGTCCGACAAGTACCCCATACAGAGGTTGGCTTATTGTAACTTTCATCATATATTGTTAATTTTATTCCCAACAAAGGAACACATCACAAGTGAGAGAATTGCAGTTTCATACTCTGCTGCACTGTTAGTTTATGTGTACTAAATTGGAAAGTCTATGTTTTGAAGATAAACAAATTTGAGCATTAGACTATTTCTTGTATACTGACTTATTACCTTGTGGGCCTAGGATATTATATTCTTAAATCACCATCCTGATAAAGAATGAATAATTCTATTACTCTAGTTTCTCTAATAGATGCCCCCATCCATTATTTTCAGGAGAATTTCCCTTCCCTACCATTGATTATTAACACCCCCTTCTATTACAGTTTACAAATCAATCATGATCAAAACACATAGACAATTAAATTACCTTTTAATAAAACAGTCTGCCAGCATGAACCACCTTGTCTTAACCCTTCTTTTCTATTGAAAAGCTGCCTACATGCATACCCCCTTCTATTAGCACCTTCTTTTTATTGAAAACTAGCTGACATTAACATCCCTTTCTATTCACACCCCCTTCTATTAAAAGTTGGCCAATATGAACACCCCTTCTATTAGAGACACTAGAGTAGTTGCCTTTTCTGCAAATTTTTGTTTTGTGAACCTACAGTTCCAGATTAGGAAATACATGGCCTAATTTGCATTGCCACTTTCAAAATGAGCTTTGATTGCAAAAGCTATTTCATTGCATTATGCAGGGGCATTGTAACCAAGAGAGAAATTAGGAAAATTCTTGGTGTGCCCCTCTAGAGGTGAATTACTGCTTTAGTGGCTAGGTCAATAAATAGACCACACTCACAGTGAATGGGTCCCTATTTATCTTCCACAATGAATTCCTCTCTTTTTTATAAAATTTTCCCAGCCTTTTTTGGAGCCACAATGCCTCTGGTGCTATGTAACCCCTTTTTGTGATTCACACCTCATTTACCAACAATACACCCAACTTTCACTGTCTGAACCTTTTGCTTACTACTAGTTATAAGAGAAATACCTACTTTTAAAAAAATCTTTTTTAGTTGGAAAAAGATATGAAAAGGAAGAGATATTTGATGACAAGAAGTTGTATTACAGTACACCAACACATGATGAATTAAAGAGATGGGTATAAGCATTTTCTGTGTTTTATCAGCCTTGGAGTTCCTAGTAGCAATTCTCAACCACCCTGTCCAATAGTGAAAATTTTTTTATGAAACTACATCAATATAAGCTGTTTTGAAGCTCAGACTCTATTTACTTCTCTGTTGGTCTTGTAGGAGATGAAAAATATAAAAAGTGGTGATGTAAATGTATCACTACATCGATGGCTTAAAGAAACTGGCATTGAAGGTGAGTTGCCATATCAAAATGAGTAGTGTAATTTTCCAGTACAATCAGGGAAGATATGTAAGGGGGTATAGGGGTGGGTCACCCCCAACCTTGAAAATTTTGCCATTTTGAGGGCAAAAATGGCAGTGCAATGTATCTTTGCAGGGCAACATACTAGACCAAAGACCATTTGACAAACTACTGTTATTAAAAAAAGGTTACAGAAAAAGCAATATAGCCAACTCACTGATAATAGAGCTCATTTGATCAGAGCAAAACCTCTTTAGAGTTGTCATAGTACTCAGCTGATAAGAAGGCTAAGCCATAGTATATAGAGAAATAGAAGATTGATTGACTTCTCTTGTTCTACATACCTTTTTCTTCATTAATGAAGTTATAGAATTACACAGCTTATTCGCAGTGTTTTAGAGTTAAACTGATAAATGAAGGTGTGGGCTCAACTAGAGATGACCAATCTTTGCTTTTGATACTCTTGCTATTATTATGCTTGTTGTATAATTGAGTGTATAAACCAGACCTCACAAAAGTATCTTGTGTCTGAAAGGGCAGATCTGAGAAAAGTGTCTGCAGAAAAACTAGAATGCAATGGATCAGATGCAGATTTTGATTAGAAGTATGTGCAGCAATTTGAAATGTGACAATTTGTGCCTGCAAGTGTGCTTGGGCCCTTTCATAGAATAATGAACTCTGGTACAAACAGAGATAAAAATGGTAGCCTGTGTTTTGAACACACATCAAGAAGCTCTGCAGTAGAAACCTGTTTTTTGCAATTTATTTTGTAGTGACTGGAGACAGTGATGTGCCTGCCAAGACACCTTCTGTTAAGGGGGGGCATTTTGACCAATTTACCAACTATTGTTACTAAAAGAAAAGGTCACAGATATATTGTGGTCAACTCTCTTGCAGCATGGCCGACTTTTGACCAACCTTCTTGCAAATTTGGAAATATTGGGGGGCATGATGCCTCCCACCCACACATACTTGACTTGAGGGCTACAACTCCTCAAAAGCATTAACAAACCAACTAGGGGGCCAAGCTCCCCCAAGCTTCCCACCTCTACACCACTACTTATTGACATTATCAACATCATTTCCAATAATAAAAACATGCACAACACAAATATCAGTGGCAGTATGAGAATGGAAGATACTATGCCAAATTTCACTGTCTCAATAGTTGAAATATTTTTATAAGCCTAATCTCATATTTTTATCCATGCAGAGGAGGAGAAATGCAAACTGCTAAAAAAGAAGCTATCCAGAGAGCACAAATTGCTACCAGAAGTAAATTCAAAGTATATTGGAAGACTAAATCCAAACAGATATGTACTAGGCAAGTACTGATGGTCTGCATATGATGCAAAATATGGATTCATCATCCAATAGATTTTACATTAGCATTTAGGTTGCATTAAGTTATAATGGTTTTTAAATTAAATGCACTGGGGCAAAATTTTTAGATTAGATGCAGATAAGGCAAATTCTAAATTTTTATACTGCTTGAGGTGTTGGAAAGAACCTTCTCTTCACCAGGATTGTGAATTTCAGAAGAGAACATAGCTGCTCCACACACAATATTATCTCTAGAAAATGTACCAGATATTTGATTTTGCCATCTGTTTCTATATAATTGAGAGTATAATGTAGATATTGACGATATAATCTGGCCAAATCTAATCAAGAATATGTCAATAAAAAGGGCCCATCTACTTTAGGGGGTAAGAACACTGAGCTGGATAAGTAATCAATAGGATTGGTGGTATTTGACTCTAGTCTATATCTTAAAAGCACTAGATATTATCACTGTTTTGAGCAAAAATCACTAGGGACTTGTGTGTATAATCTTGAACAGATAGTCATTTTTACTTAGCATGCTTCCAAAGTACTTAGGGCCTGAGAATTACATGAGCACGCATAGTCTTTGAGGAGCTCCCTCCCCCCACTTGCATGCTTTTGTATGCTTTTTAATGTACCCCATCCCTCCTTCAGAGTGTACATACCTTTTAAAAGGTATATATGTGTTGTGAAAGTAGCTGATAAGTCATATTACTAGCTCACAAGTGCTATACAAATGTCATACACATTGATTTAGAGAAAGCTTGCACACTGATGAACACATGAAAGGAAATGGCACCCTCTCTATTGGAGTATTGCTAATTCTAATATTTTCTCTTTTACAATAAAATCTTTTTATTCTCATAAATATACACAAACAAACAGCTACATTTAGATAGTACAAGGACTATGGATTTGTACTACAACTCTGAAACCACTACAATGAAGCATAGAGGCAAATCATTAAATTACTAGAGAAATACCTGCTTCGATTAAGGTTATAAATAATGAGGAGAGAAGAAGATTTATAGGGAAAGAAAAGACTTACATATGAAAGCCAAGCAGGATCCTATCACTTGCTGCTAGTTGTTTTTGATAATATTGCAGATGATTTTTCTTGCTGATAAAGCACATGCTAGGAGCTCAAGAGAGAATGAATGACCTGATCTACCTTGCCAATGTTTTAAAATTGGTTTAGTAATGTTAAATAATGTTTCAATTCTTGTATTGCATGGTATGTTTTGATAATACTATTACAAAAAATCCCTAAAAGCAGATCACTTTTGGGATTGGAGGGATTTTTACTGACTCTAATGATACATAGCTTTGTCTTTAGTTAATTACTGGAAATGTACCTACCTTAATTGAAAATTGATTCTTGTGATTTATAGTCTTTGAGACTTTTTGGATTTCATAATATAAAATGTAAAAAACAAATGTTTTGATATTCTTATGTTATCTATTATGCCAAAACTAAGGCTGTTTTTCTTTGCTGACACAAGTTCTTTCAGTATTTCAGCACTCTGCTATAGGGAATGGAATGCTGATAAAAGATTGAATTCAGGGGCAGCAACTCCTCTACTGTCATTGAGCAATAATTTTGTTGTCTCTCAATACAAGCAACATTTGTTAAGTGCATCTTCACATCCAGCAGTGATGAACTATGTTTATTCTTCATAGAGGTCTTAGTACTCCAGAGCTTTGAAAATCAACAACTTTTGCCTAGAGAAATTACTTGCTATGGTATCTGTTCAGTGGAGTATTAAAAACAAAAATCAAAGAAGAATCTTGATGATTTACCAATGCAGAGTTCATAGTAATAACTGATATACTCCTATACCATAAAAGCTCTACTAAGCCCCCTTCCCTAATAAGCCCCCTTCTCTATTAAGCCCCCTTCTCTAATAAGCCCCCTTTCTCAAGCAAAAATTGCAAATAAACCCCTCCTGCAATAAGCTTCCCTCTCATGAAGTAAGCAATTGAACAGGTTCCCTAGGCGTCAAAGGAATCCAATAGAAAACATTTGTACAGAAGATATTCCAGGATTATCAAGTGACACTGGTGATTCAGAAAAAGATGAAGACAGTAAAGCTGACTCATGTGATTAAACTTTTGAAGTTGCCAACAATGATTTTTCAAAGGAGGCAATTCAGAAGGACTGCAAAAGAACAGTTGTATGAAACTTTATCTTGAGTTAGTAATAAGCAGCCCCCTCTAATAAGCCCCCTTTCTGTAAAGTTTCCCTTCTAAGACTCCAAAAAATAAATAATCTCCCCTCCCAAGGCTTAATTGAGCTTTTATGGCATCTTGACACTTTGCACAAAAGCCATTATTTGCAATAAACTAGCCCTTACAAGCCAAAGCACAGCTAACAGGAGTGGCACTAGGGGACAGCTAGGGAAGTTACAGCCCCTTACCAGAACATGCTAGCCCCCCATCAGAAGGTAAAAAACACTTTTATCAGGGATTTTTAGCAGCTGTAGTGCCTTGCTAGTCATATTTTAGCCCTCATAGTAAAATTCCTGGTGCCACCCCTTACTGCTAAGGCTCACATTTCCATCTCTGTTACTCTAATCTTATTGCTAAATCCATAATGCATATAGAGCTTTATTACTGGATTCTCCAGAGAATCTAAAATACGAAGCTCCACTCTAAGCATAGAAATATTAAGTTTCACTCAAATCCCTTGCAAGAATACACTAAAAAACAAACATCATATCAAAAAGCCTACTTTTAAACGACCTCTATGGGTCGATGAAATACCTTAAATTTCTTATCATACGGTGGTACCCAGCTTGTCATTTCATGTGATGTTATGTGTACATCCTGAAATCCATTCTTCACCCCTTGCAGTGCTATATTTGCTACCAATCTAGTCATTGGTGTAGCATCATCTGCTGTTATCAACTTTTCTAAGGGATGCCATTGGCACTTGATGATTTCTGTTGGGCATGTGGTAATGTCATATGATAATGGCTTCAAATGGCAAATGAAGTAAAGGTCAGACTGATCAAATCCCATTCCATGCTGTTGNGTCGGAATGCCAGTAAAGACTGGAATTCTATGATAGGAAAACAATTTTGTGTTCATATGGCTTTTCCATATTAATTGTGACTACTCTTGAGTAATGAATATTTGCCCCCTCAATTGTTGGTTTTTGAAATTTTTCCAACCTTCCCACTCCTATTTCAACCACTCAATCATTAGTTTTGAATATTTTATGCTAGATATAATTTCTTCTGAGGTGTACTCATTCAAATTACTAATATTTATCATTCTGTTCCTCAGATATCTTAGTGCAAGAAAAAAGGCATGACAGTAGATCATCATCATATGTGGTTACTATTTTACCTGCCCCCCACCCATTTATTCGAAACCCATTAGAGTATGGTATGATAACCAAGATGCTTTCAATAAGCTGTGTATGATACAATAATCACAGTTTTGTGAGTGTGTATGGGGAGGGGCCCAGGTTGTTTCAAAATCACAACACTATTCAGCCATGCTCAAATAGTTGTCCTGTGTGTGAGCTGTTCAACAGTCTTGTGTCAGCTGGTGGCAGAGCAAGATTAACTGAGGGTTGCTTTTTCCGAAAGAAGCCCCAGTAATATTGAATAAAGATTTAATTTAGTGAAAAGGCTATTCTATAGATCTATAAGGAACTAGTGAGAGCTGTTCAGTAGCAGCTAGTTTAATAACTCGTTAATATTACTCACCAGATTTTACTCCAGTTTCTTCCATTACTTCTCGAACTGCAGTATCACCTTTAAGTTGAATAAAAACATATCATTATATTATCTGAAATGCATATAAGCTAGGGGTACTGGTTGCTTCCTTGTGTGACAGGTACTACTTAAAGTTGAGAAACAGTGATATTCATGAGTTCTGAAGTTATAAAATACTCCACAAAAAACAAGAAAATTGTTCATACAAAAGGTGCAATAAATTTCTTTATACTTCAATCCAAATAAACAATTNTTACAATAACTCCACACAATTGCAATACATTACCTTGGAGAGAATGAAGATAAATTACTACCCCAAGGTGTACAGGCTGGACTATCCCAACAAATTACATGGATTTCAACTTGCTATAAAATGTAGCTAAATAGTGGGAACTTTCATCCTGTCAGAACTGCATATGTTTGGAAATTCCTAAACCAATTCTCACATGCTCAAGTCAAAGTCAAAGTCCTTCCCGTGCCCAATGGCGCATAGGGCGGTGCCTATCTCCGTTACTATAGCCCTAGGCCAAGCGTCTGTGAATGCAGTGAGGGCTACAGCAGGGGCTGGTCCACTGGTAGCTCCGCGAGTTTAACTTCCCCACTCCCTTCTCATTTATCGAGCGCCAGAAGAGAAGGCAGCGAGTACCATTTTTAGAGTCTTTGGTATGACTCAGCCAGGGCTCGAACCCACAACCTTCCAATTGTGAGACAGACGCTCTAACAGGGGTCGCGGCGCGAGTATTTGAGTGGGGGGCCAGAAATTCGATAAAATTTTAAATCTGCCCCACTATGCTTGGATGAAAGACAAAATTGTGCGTCCCAAAGAGCTTTCGATACCCCCCAAAAACAGCCCTTTATACCTCAATTTATGAACAAAAATTTATAAATACATACTAACGAAGAACAGTAAAATACAGATGCGCTAATTTCATCTTAGCAAAAAGTGGGGGGGCCAAGGCTCCCCCGGCCCCCCCGTCGCCGCGACCGCTGTCTAACCACTGGGCCATCACACATGCTAGCAAGCTCAAATACACTTTAAATTCTCTTACCAATATTTTCATTTGGCTCAGCAAATCCCCCTGGAAATTTCCATAATTGGGTCTAGCATGAAAAGAATATTCCTTCATTAGGAGAGTAAACCAAATGATTCAATGGTATTAACAAATTGCAGCGATCTGTAGTAAATTGCATTGGTGACAACTATAAAAACAAAATCACTACTCACCACAATATTTGGCAACTGTAGAATGTTCTGAAATTATCTGGTGGGGGGGGGCTTTCATGATAAGAAAAATAGTTCTTTCTAATATTGAGTCCTGGAAAATAGCTGAAAATTGCTCAGTCACTTTATCATCACTTAAATAATCCTCTTTTGTGGCTGTGTGCCCCCCTAGCCAGCACACCAAAACTTGCATACAAAGTCTTTCAAGAGTAAATATGAGTATAATATTGAAAAAATATTCCTATGAGACAGCCAGTTATATACTTCTAATTTAGTTGGTGTGGGGACCTCTAGCAAGATGTTGGAATGGGTGTGACAGTCCAATCATAGTGTAAATTTAGGGCATGGCCCCCAAAGTCTCCCCAGTTAATGATGGCTGGATCTGTCCCTGTGTGTGTGTTTTTAAGCACTTTCCTGTGCTGACTATAAAACACTTCTATCAAGCCTTTTATGCCATGGCGAAATATTAATGGTTCAATATAACATAGGGGCATAGTTATTTGCTAAGTAGCAAATAACTATGACAAACAAATTGTACTAACTTTCTCAACTTGAAAATGCTTTGTATTCATCTCCTTAATTACCTAGTACTGTTCACAATGCCCCACAACATAACTCATTCTTCATCCACACCTTTACAACAACATATGAACCTACCTTTGCTCTATCTTGAACAACTAAAACTTCACTGGTTTCTTCATTTAATACAAAACCTGCAGCAAAAATTATCACTATAGCTGTAACAAACAGAAAGAGAAATGCCCCTTTTTGGTCACTATCCTTAATTTGAAACTTTTAAAAAACATCTTAAAGAGTAATTTGCAGCAATGAAAAGATCTAGCTTATAGAAATAAATTAGACATTGTTTTACATACTCAGTGTGAAAGATATTACTACTCCAAAGTTTGTAGTTGATACAACCAAAAAGTACTCATGAATAGCATGGCAACTCCATTTTGCATAACAAATAGGGCAAGAACAGGGAAAAAGAGAAATCCAGACATGACACAAACATTTCTATTCTGCCTTAGCACATCCTACATACAGCAAAAGATTGCATGGTATAGGATTTGGAAGCAGGGAGCAATCAAGAAGCAAAACAGTACACTGGAATATGCAAGAAAGTAACAGAAGAAAAGGGCATGAGCTACAAAGTATATGAATGGACACTGGTAGAACAAATAAAAAGAGTAATAAAGCAAAAAGAGAAGGGTGTAGAAAATATATGAATGCGAATGAGCATGAAAAGAGGGAGAGTGGCAGTAGAAGAAGACAAGAAGTTAAGATGAATGGGGTTCTGTTAGAATTGCCAAGAAAATTTTACATTTGTACTAAAAGGCTTTCATATAGAGAAGCATATGAATTATCAGCCTTCAAGCTATGCTCCAATGGCTCCATATCAATATTCTATGCTAATATACAGAAAACAAGAAGAATTTGCTAGACATCATTTCTCATTAAAACAACCTCAAAAAATTGAATATGATGATATATTACAAAAGTTCTCTTCCATTTGTACTTTAAATATTACTAAAATACTTTAAAAGAGTACCTGAAACTCCAACAGTGTGGAAAGCATAGCGTGGCATTTTGTCTTCCACATCCATCTGTAGCCACTTCTTCATCATAATATAGTCAAGCTTTGCATGGTGCAGCTCAAAATCTCTTGAATATAACTCAGCTACCACCCAGCTTTGCTGAACTGGAACTTTAATCCAGACACCACGCTTATCCTCATCACTCCATTGAGCCATATGCTCTAGAAATGAGGAAATAAATGAATGAATCATGGACTATCAAATGATATTTTGAGGCAAATAACTTCGCTATTTGAATCACTGAATGGCTCTCAAAATTGATAAGGGTATGTACAGTACTGTGCGCTGTATAACAGATGTATAGATCAAACAGTCAGGAATGCAGGACATACTGCTTCAAGAGTTAAAAATCTTTCTGTATAGCTTGCACAACCTTGTTTGTTGTATTAGAAATGTGATACAACAAACAAGGTTTAAAATATTGGCTTCATCTTTCACACTCCTTCACCTTTGTGTATGATGGCTTGCATACACTCACAGTCAACTTTGTAAGCACTGCATCAATCAAAAACAACAATGGCCCAATGAATGAATCTAACAGTAACTAAAACTTACAGCTATCTTATGCTAAAGAAATGCAGGCACTACTAAATCATACTGTAGGATTTGTTAATCTTTCTTTGACTTCAGATATTTTTAACGAAGAAGAAAAGAATATATGAAAATTATAAATACATTAATCCATAAATAAAATTATTTATGGATCAGGGTGTTTGTACATTTTATATATTATTTTCTTCTTCATTTTTTTAAAAATCTTGCAAAAAGTTGGCCTAAATTAGCTTTATCTCAGCTACTGTAAATAGCCAAATATAAATTAAAGAGTTCATTATATTCATTATATCTATATTATGGTGACTAGTTAAGTAAAATCAACATTTCAACAAATAAGAATTACCACCAGCTATATCTTTGTTAATGAATCTTATTATTTGTTAATGCAGCAACTAAGTCAAATATTTAGTAGCATCTATAAGTTTCAGGTCAACTTGGCTATGTAGTATGAAGCATTTGAAATTAGGTGCTACCCACACATAGCAACAAAATACTCCAATACTGCTTTCAAAAAACAAGCTAAGGAATAATCATTCTAAAAGCAAATGTGAGTAGAGACATATACTCACTATCCAGGCTTGAAAGAAATGCATCAGGATTTGTTGCTGAATCTAAACTTGCTGTCAAATCTAGCACTACACTGTTGAATTTTGTCAGCTTCCAATTCCATTGGCTCTTTACTGAGTAATATCTTCGGCATGCGGCCTTCAGTTTTCCTTTACCACACAAAGTAACAAAGGGCCTATCTTCATTAGACATAATTTGAACACTCAAAACTTTTGAACTGGCTTTCTTTACTGAACTAGAAAATTTCCTCATTTGAGAAACAGACTTTGAAAAATCTGAAGATCTTATTACGCACCTTGAATGCATCATTGTGATGTGTTTTACAACCTGGAAAAAACAATGAAACTTATAACCGTTTATACATGCATTCAAAACTAGTTAACTACAAATTTGCTCTAATGTGTTGATCACCCTGTCTTATACTTCTTTTCAATTTAAGATACTAACTGAAACTTACTACATAAAAACCATAAAATTTGTATTTTGCATCAAGTATAATACCTTTAGTGTTGCAACATGAAAATTTCTTCAAATCTAAATTGCTGCTAAAAGGGCTGCGTGAGGTGCAAAATAATTTCAGCTTTGTAAGGTTTAAATTATCTACTCTGGTAAGTTCTCTGGGGAATTTTAACTGTATCATCAAACTGCCGAGCTAGGCTTAAGAATACAAAGGCCTACTTCGAAATTGCATTGCAGAGCCATAACTCTTACCTACAACACACCCTGTGTACTATCGCAGCATTGTACCTCACCCTGACATATAAAGATGTCAAGGGTCCCGATAGGTAATGGACTCTGTACAACTGAATATTCTGAACATACCCTTGCTTGGCGTCTGGCCTTATTGACATCCCCGGCAGCAATTGCCTTCGGGTTGCACTGACGATAGAAAATTCTGTTACTGATATTGGATGCTATATTACCATACTTTCGCTGTAGGCAGCAAGAGCACACACGCGGTACGTGCTAGACAGGCAGTTTTTCACCAAATGATATCCTATCACAGTATTCGACAAAAGAATTATAAAAATTGTCTCTGCTACAATTACCGAAGTGCTGACATTGCTACTTAACAAAATTGATACAATACACTAGAAAGAGGCTGACATGTAACCAAGGTCATGTCGTTCTTAATGGGGCGTTTATATGATTTAAGGCGGATGTCTAATGTGGTGGCATCCCCCTATTGTCTGCAGACAAATCAGACAAACCAAATCGCACCAGCAGTAATTTACGGCCAGTCGCTTACGTCCCTATAAAGTTCATTTTTGAGAACAGAAGAGCTATTGCTTTCCCATTACATATATCGCTGTTTCAAATACACAGCTAAGCTTTCAATACCTCAACCCAAAGTCACATCGGGCGTGCAGCTAGGAATTATCGAGGGCTAGGGTCCAATCCACGAAAAAAGGCAAACTAAAACTTTTTAAGAAGATACTGCCTTTGAATACTGTTTTGGAGATTCATAAACGGAGGAAATAGTTTGGGATGTTTGACAGTATGGTTATTTCTGAAGTCCAATGATCCTTATTGCAATCTTTATTCACGGGAACGAAGGAAAAATGAGGGCTGAAGGTGAAACCTCCAGAAAATTTTTGGAACCACCGCCCTTTTTGATAAAAAGTGGGCACTGAAAAAATGCGCGTTTGCTCTTTCCTGAAAGGCCAGGGGTCTAGATCCCCTTAGTCCCACGCCTGCACATATACACAACCAGCATCTGAAAAATTGCAACATATAGCTGGATTTTAGAAGTGATTGTGTATGCTAGGATTAGGAGTTCACCAATTAATATCTGCATAGCAGAAAAGAGAACATGCAATGACTGCAATAACTAACTTCAATAAAAAGGCAATCAGCTTACACACTTTTTATTTTATAAGGAACCTAGCTCAAGGCCGAGCTCTAAGTTTCTTATTGTTGGACCTCTTTTTATCAAATTCCAGTACTAAAAGTTCCTTAGTAGTTCTTCAATTTTCACTGCATATATAGTGTAATACGAGTGGTACAGACACAAGGAGGCGTTAAATTTCTGAATTTTACTTTTAATATTGGCTAGAACTCACGACTAAAGGTACAAATAAGGTAGGTAAGAAGTTTTATAAATGCAAGAATGTGAGTTGCGGTTGTAAATGAGTGGAACTAGTTTCCTATTTCTTGATTATTTGCAGTTATAGAAATGTTTGACATCGAGAAGTTCCTTCGGTTTTTTCCGTTAGTAGTATAAGTTCCTTAAATATTTTGGCCATCTACATGTAAGCTCCTTGTAAAGTGGTTCCTTATAAAGTAAAAAGCGTGTATATCTTTAACTAGGCGCAGATCTAGAGGGGGCCATGAGGCCAAGGCCCCTCCCAAACTGTGGCATTCCCTACAGCAACCAATTTAAGTCCAGCTCAGGATCTGCCAGTCCCTAAAACACGAAATGTAGCTCTTTTCCAACAATACACGTTTTCTTTTATAAGAAAGTTATTTCAGACCACTACTGAAACTTTCTTAACATTTTCACGATTCCAGTATCAAAACTTTCGTAAGACTTTCTTTGGAAGAATTTTTAAGTCCAAATGTTTGCGTGTGCACATTAGTAGAACGTGAAAAAAGCGCCATGCACACTTGAAATGGTGATCAATCCTAGTAAAACAACAGAAACAGAAGTAACATCCAACATAAATCAACTTTTAAACATATATACATTTATAAACTTTCTTAGGTCTCAAAAATCCAGCATTGAACTTTGTTAACTATTTGAGCAGCTGAGTGTACTTTCCTATGAACTATTTTCTTTGTAAAACAAGCGTGTAACTATTTATGCTTAAGTCATTTCTTCAAAAAATTATACTGCAGTCATTCATCGCAAGCAAACCTCTGCTTTTAGATGAAGGTTGATACTGTAGTGCTAAATACATGCTTTTTTATAAAAAGTTTTTTCACTCAGTACTGAAATTTTCTTAACTTTCGTACGATTTTAGTATCAAAACTTTCTTACGACTTTCGTAGTAAAAAATTTTTAAGGTTCAATATTTTGCACATACACATTTGAGGAAAGTGGAAAGCTCCATGTACACCTGAAATTAGGATACATCTTAGTAAATAACAGCAGTTAAACTGTTAGAGGATAGCTAACATTGCATACATGACATTTTGCACACAGTTAAATGGAGTTTTTTAATACATAAACTCCAAAAGACTTCCTCAAGTCTCAAAAATCAAGTACTGAACTTTCTTAACTTTTTGAGCAGCTGAGTGAGTACTACTTTCTTATAAACCACTTTCTTATAAAGATAACGTGCATATTACTCTCGTCTGTTCTTTTTTTGCCTGTGATGAAGGGACACATACACAAAGATTAATGCTGTCTTCTTTTAATAGTACACCGTCTATCATTCAAGAATATACTAACAGTATACAGGCCCAGCAAAACCTTTAAGTATTCTCACATTCTGAAACAAAAAGTGCGTACTGCACTGTTTGTCCTATTCGTACTCGTAATTCTTTTTGTGCCAAACTCCAAATTTGAGGTACTTATATTCATAATTTTACATTGTCGTTGTTAATCCAAAAGAGCAAATAAAGATGAGCAGCAAGATATATTTTACAAGCTAAAGGGGAAGCGTATATTAGCTATGAAATAGCAAGAGCTGAAACTAAAATAAGTTTTCACACAAATACAAGGGACTGAAAAGTTTCTAATCCTGTAATTTCAAAAATGTATAAATTATAAAAATATAAAAATAATTTCGTACAAAAAATTGTCTGCTTTAAAAACAGCTACAACTTTCTGCCTACAAAGTCCAATCTCTTCATTCTGGATTGAAAAAGTTGCTACGAGGTTATAAAAAAGACAAAAATATTAAATATATACTGATAAGACCTGCTTGTTGGCGTTGTACGATATGTGACTGATATGAATATGTATGGATGAAGTATGTCATGTGGCTTTAGTATATACTACCTTCACCTCCAAGCGAAAATAGCATTATGAAGTTTTTTCATGGTCTGTGCCTTTGACAGAGCGAAACCATCGAGGCAAAGAGAATAAATATCCATCTTTTATAAGCTTGTTGACCAGCAAAGCACCGAACATGAAATAATGACATATGTAACCGAGAGCTGCCCACTTTCTTAAAGCATGAGACATCGAGTACCCCTACGGAGGATGAAATTAGCCTTTAAATTACAACATGATATCTCAAATAAATGTTACATAGATATGAGTACAGCTTTATAAATAAATTTATAGGACAGGATTTCACCAATGTATACATGTATTAATCAATAGCAAATGGTAGTCAACGTGCAGATATATTCCAACTCTGGCAGCACGAGACACAATACTGAAATCCATACAAACTCGGTAACCTATGAATTAATTGACATATGCACAGGATTCATAAGGCTTTTCTGGCAAAAAGTCCCCTGATTTGTCGTACAATTTGAATAGTTTTCCCTGACTAATAAAATGAATATAGATACATTTGCCCTAGTCTAAAATGCTATGCTTTCTCCCTAAGTATTAAAAACATATCTAAGAAATCTTTTTGATAATTAGCAAGGGAAAAAACCTTTCTGAGCAAGTTCAGAATAAATTATTTCAACATGCTTTTAGTTTCATCTTTTTGCGCCATACTATTCAACAAAATTATCAATACTGCCATGCATCATGTACAGTTATTAGTTGAGGTTACACAAATATTCAGGAAAAGTAAAATTCCCTGATTTTTTCAGGAAAAGAAAGATCTTTCCAGACTATAGATAATGTTCCCTGATTTTCCCTGATTCTCCCTGGTTTTCCCTAACTTTCTTTAAAACTTTATATTTTCCCCTGATTCTCCCTGACAGTACAAACCCTGTATGCAGTCACACAAAATCTATTATCTGATTTTCAAAGCAATCTGCATGGATTCTAACGCAATTTTCCTGAATTCTGCCTACACTCTGTAGGTACTTACCTTATCTTGAATATCTGGATCATTATCGAAAAGGCAGCCAAGATAGGCTAAGTTCCAAATTGCCAAGAAGCCAAACGCAAGATTGATACATATTACCCAGAAATTCCCCTGAAACATGGTATAATAGAACGCTGAACAGACAAATAAATACTGGGAATCTGAATGAAGCAGAGAGTCAAGTAAACTTGTAGTTTGCAAGCATTTTGCAGCACTTGAATTTCTCAAGAATTGGGTTGGCAGGTAGGTGTCCTAAACATTCCTCAATGTGAAATGCATGACTGCAAACCTTCTACAGGAAATTGATTCTTCGTTGCTAGCAAAGTACTCAGCATCAGTGTGGTTCATTGCATAAGGGGGGGGGGAGGAGCAAAATTCATCACGAGTTAGCAAAATTTTATGCAGATATCAAGAGTCTCCAACCAGATGGGCATCACGTTACCTTTTTGTAAAGATGAGTGCAAGTCTTCCGACATCTCCTGGCTTCAATGCATGCATTAAATGTATTGGAAAGGGTTTTCCGTATACCTATAGACAATAAAAATCTGTTAGCTTACTAATATGTTTTTAAAAAAACTGGGTAACTTATCAAGAAGTAATCACTTGGAAAGAAAAACCGATAAAATAATCTGGATGGCTGCTATGTAAGGTCAAGAATGCGAATATTACAAAAATAACGTCGAAAAAACTGCCGCTGTATATTAGAGTAGCTATTACGTCAATCGCTCACAAAACGTTACTTTTTTCTTTACGTACTTTTAATGATATGGGCGAGGTGATATAGTGGTTAGAGCGCATCCCTCCCGTGCAGAAGGTCTATGGTTCGAGTCCGACTCAATGCCCTGATTGAATGCTCGCTAACCGTTCACCCAGCAGCAAATGGGCACCTGGTGGCAACACTGGGGTGACAAAGGCGGTGAGGAAAGGAACTGGCCACCTGCCCCACATACTGATGGCTCAGGATAAGTGTCCTCTCTAACAGGCACTCTTCTATGTACGAAAGTATACGGGACTACCTTTTATTTGTAATGATACAACATCAAACGCAAACACTACAATGCCACCAACAGAATGCTGCAATACCACATTAAGAAACAATGCTAATGGTGAAACCTAACCAGAGCACGAACAAGCGGCAATATTTTTAGATATACTATGTCTAAGTCTAAGAATTTTTAGCATTCTGTTGTGGCATTGTCGTATTTGCGTTTGATGTTTTATAACTAAAAATACGTAAAGAAAAAAGTAACGGTTCATGCTCTTGTGAGCGATTGATATACAGCGGCAGTTTTTTCGATGTTATTTTTAAACATAATATTTTTAGATACACTTTTAAAGTATGTCTAAAAATGCTGCCGCTTTTTCATGCTCTGGTTAAGTTCTGTAGTACTAATGATGAAACATTAGAAAACAACCACTAGGTGGGCTGAAATTTATAAAAAGACGCAAAAAATGCATACACGTATTTTTTATAAGAAAACCATCATTTTGCCTGAGCCTCAATTTTCTTAACTTTCCCTAAATTGAGCCGGAGATTTTCTTGAATTTTTATTAACTTTTACTAAAATAAACTGGCCAAAATGGTTTAAAATTTCGTTATTAAGATTGTATACTTGAACTTTAATTCAATCTATAACATTTTGAATGCAATGATGTGGAAATATCGATTTTTGGCCAATAAAAACACTGACCTTTGGAAAATGAGNGACCCGCAATTTTCTTAAAATGCACCCGGGGGCACTTTACTTCCCCCACCCCCCGTCAGTAGCTGCTACTGAGTAAAGCATATCAAAAACTTTCGATGCTCGATCGAGTCAATAAAGAGAAAGTGCATTTAATAGCTTCTATAGGTAGATTTCTCTCAATGAGACCTACCATTCTCTATATACGCAAACATCCCAATGGACAGCAGTATGATGGACAACTGAAAGTTGAGGCCCTGCAAGGAAAACAGAGCAGAAATACTCATAGAGATTTAGCCTTCGACAGTTGTGCTAGAGAGATTTAAACCATTACGAGTTAAATTTCAGTCTCTAATAGATAAGAGTAAAATCAACTAACATAACATGAAAAGTAAAGCTCTTTCAATATTTGCAAGCCATTATAAAGTAATTGGGACTTAACAAATAATGAAGGAGGAAGTGAAAACATGAATAAATAGATAAAAGACTAAATCACAATGAGTATGCAAAATTTCATGCATAGGAACAAGTAATTGAAAAGATAAAAGAAGACACTAAATACCTACATGTAGAAATGAACTGGCTAGATAAGTGATCAAGATAGCTGGAAACACACCAAGATGTCTGGAAGTCTTGAAAATGTCTAATATGACAAAAAATTCGTAGAAACGCAAATCATTTGCGGGATCGAGAAATCGACATATCAGTATAATACCACAAGGTGTGCGGTAAACAACAAAATTAACCATTTCCAACCAATGCATCAAAAAGAAATTAAAAGCACATGTATTGGCTGATGAAAACTAATAACTGAAAACACGACCCCTGGAAGAGCAGTAATATTAGTATTACTCGCCATTATGCCTGTTAATTTTTTTTTCTTAATGTTATTTAAAGTGTATATATGCATATGTGATATTCTAGTTGCTGAAGGGATATTTTTTCGTGCATAAATAATCGATTACATTACATTACATTGCATTATATCATACTCGAAATTACTCCTCGTACATTCGTAGTAGTGAGGGTAAGTCAAATATGAATAGTGGAATTTCATATGAATATGTATTTGAGTATCTCGTATGTCGTAATACCAAAGCAACTAACTACATAGCATGTCGAGATACGACGTTAAGGCCGACAGAAACGTAAGCTATTCATTGTACAAATATGACGTAAACTCTTCAAATTTTAATTCATGGACTGATGAATGCGAAATTGACATTCATGAATTCCTTTCTTTGATTTGAAATTACTCTTTTAGTTCAAAGCATGCTAACATGTGGAAAAGCATTCCATTTCAAGCAGCTAATTGTAGAGTACAGTAGGGGCTGATTTCAACACATGAGCCAAGGGTGAAAAATCTAAAATTCGGCTACTTTTAATACTGCATATTTATTGTAGGCATAACAATTGCTTAAAATAGAAGATGAAAGTAAAAATAGAAGATGAAAGTAAAAATAGAAGATGAAAATAAAAATATAAGATGAAAGTAAAAATAGAAGATGAAAGTAAAAATAGAAGATGAAAGTAAAAAAGGTAAAGTGTTCTTCGGTTGACAAAAGTTACGACTAATTAAAAATGAAAATATCGTTATGGTAAATGAAGTCAATCTACAAAAAATTTGATATAGCATAAGCAAGGTCTCAGTATTAATTTGATCGTAACGATCAATCCACAGGAACATTAATTCATCAGTGCAACTTAACTTACATGTTTTCAGCCAGTAATGCATAGGAAGGTTCCAGTTGGTTACGACTTCAACCAGTGATCGAGGAATCTCGACAGCAAGTGGCACAGACACTGGCCTACTCCTGCAAATGGGATGAGAAATGAGTGGACAAGTGACTTTTCTTACCACTGAGCTTGATGAATAATTAGAAATACATAAAAATATAAATAGACCCAGTCAAGTGGCTTACATAACTTTTTGGCGACCAAGATAGAAGACATAAGTAGGACTGATAATAGGGTTGGAGACTAGATCGACCTTGTGTCGTGAAAACGAGGAGAACTTAACTGAAGATACAGTAAATTCTCTTTTTAGCCTCCTCTTCGTTAAGCCCTCCTCTCAAATAAGCTCCCCTTTCTGGACCAAAAACTCTATGAAGCCCCCTTATAAAATATTGAATAGCACCAAGCGTAAACAAACTTCATGGAAGTAAGGAAACTAAGTTTGACCACGCTGCGTAAAAAATGGTTCTCAACCTATCAAGAATCAAAGTCATCCATTGACATACTGCAGACAAAGACGTTCTATATCAAAGGCTACTAGACACTTTTCCAAGTTTATTTTTGAAGTGAGCCTTATGTGTATGAATCTTACTACTTATGATGTATAAACTAAACAATTTGAATATTATTCTCTAATATTTAGCTTACTATTGATAATTTTCGTAAATTTATTCAGCCCCCTCTCTCATAAGCACCCTCTCCAATAAGCTCCCCTCTAGAATACAAAATTTACGGCAGCTTTATTTCGTTCAAAAACTGCATTGCAAGTGTTTGCCATTCACTGTACTTTCTTTTCGCAATAACCAATTTAGTTAGTCTGCAGCTAACATAAAGGAAGCAAAATATTATGCTCTGCTCGCGCAAAAGTTATAAACCAAACAGCTTTTCCTCAAGGAGGAAGTGATAAATAGAAAGCTAGATCTGTCTGCTATTGAAAGGTTTCAGACACATTTAACAGGTAAAAACTAGCATTATGAATGCGTATCTGTCGCAAATTATTTAATTGTATATTGGGTTTAATAAATAACGAACGTCTATTGACTGATTATCGGCATTAAATAAAATTTACATCTTGGAAACCGCTTATGGGTAGTAAAAAGATTTCCTTCCAACTTGAATGATAAGTGGTATGCCTTTTAATCATGAACTCATCTTTCTACAATACTCGCCAAAAGTCCTGGGAAACTTTGTATATTTTTAATCTAGACGGAGCGTTCATCCCCCTCCTCCCCCTAAACAATGTTGGTTACTGGGAGAAGTACATGCGGTAACGGAAAAATTTTTCGTGCACAATAACGCCAAGTGTCTCAGGAACAGACCAATATTGTTTTAGGGGGAAGGGGTTTGCATCAAGGCGTGATGGTTGAAATGCTGAGAAAGCTGTGGTTTTTCATAATGTTTTGAAAATGTCCCAGGGACTTTTGGCAAGTATTGTAGATAACCTACAAAAGTGTGACTACACTTTTTATTTTAGTTAGAAACCAGTTCATAGGCAACCTAGCACTAGACACTCTAAAATTTGAAAAAACGTTTAGAACTGAAGGAAAGAGCTAAGAAACTTTAAGCAAATGGCACATTGAGATCGTTACCTGGTTCAACGTATAGCTGAACTAAAACAATGTCAACATGACATTGCTCTAGATTTCACTTTGTACTGACGTATTTTCTTTGTTATAATACTAATAGTTTCATATATTCATGTTTTATTTACACTTTAACTTGAAATTTAGATCGATAAATTAGGAAACTTTTAAGAAACTTTTTGAACCAAAATGAGGCCAAAACTTAAGAAACTTTTCTTACTAAGCCTTGAGCCAGGTTCCTTACAAAAAATGTGGTTTAGTCTCTAGCAGCAACAGCTACAGGGAAAAACTGTTTCAAGTTACGAAAGGAAAACTTCAACTAACCAACTAATTTTCATCTCACTTGCTGGTTCCTGATGTTCCACTGACTTCAATTCCTCTACTTCTTTTGCTGAATCATTCCCATTTTGATCTTCATTGGGTTTTTCATTGACAATATTGTCTTTCTCCTGCACTAAGTTCTGGCCACTAGTATTTTCTACCTTTGGACATACTGTGCCAATACCAGACAAAATACATGTTGCTTCAGAGGTATAACTGACAAAATAAGTGCTGAAGCGAAAGCCATTTGCATCTTTAAAGGCATCTACCCATCTATGAACAATATAATATACAACAGGATAATAATAAAAAGGTTGTAATGAAATAATAACATGGCTATATCATTAAAAAAATATCAAAATAAATATGCTCCTGTGGCTAATAAATTTTAGTTTGGGTTTACTTGGGACCAGGAGGATAATATAGATAGGAAAAGGGTGAGTTTACTTTGATAATTCATTGATAACAAAGCTGTGATAAAATGGCATAGATGTTAATGAAATATCGTTATAATATCTACTAACAGATACTGGTTAATCACATTATCCAAACAATAAGCAATTAACTTACATGCCAGTTGCTAGCTTTGGAATAATGTATGTTGTACCACAAGTGGACCACAAGAGACAAAAAGCAGAAAGGATAAGTGTTCTTATGACATTCCCAATCCAAAAAAGACTCTGAAAAAGGAAATGTTGAAATAAAGGTCATGCAAAAAAGTATATGCAAAAAGAAATGATATAACAATAGCTGTTAAAGACACTGATTCATATTGAAAGAAGAATGACTTATACTTGGAAGCTGTTTAAGACTGGAAAGTATATGGCAAATCAAGACAGTATCAACAGGGGTATAGACTGACAGAGACTTGGGGGCTGAAGGGCTCAAAATTTCCTACTGACAAATGCAGATTATCATTTTTTCATCTTATCAATATTTTTCTGACTGATATAGCCTTTCCTAAAAACCTTATATTTTCCAACTGCCCTCTCATTTTCTGACTTGGTACAGGATTGGGAGTATCACACCCCCATACCCCCCAGAGATTATGTCCCTGGGTATCAATTACATACCACAAATCTTACATGGATCCAAAATTATCTCTTGTAGTCTCCAATATGAGCGAGGTAGCATAGTGGTTAAAGCACATGCCTCCCATGTTGAAGGTCTGTGGTTTGAGTCTGACTCAATGCCTTGACTGAATCTCACTGTTCACCCAGCAGCAAATGGGTATCCAGTGGCAACACTGGGGAGATAAAGGTGGCAAGAAAAGGAGCTGGCCACCCTACCTCACATGCCAATGGCTCAGGACTAGTGTCCTCTCTAAAAGGCAATCCCCTACATATGAGAGTTTATGGGACTACTATTACTTCAGTCTCAAATACTACAGAAGTTAAAAGAAATTTAAAAGTAGTGAAAATTCTTACAAGTGGATTCCCATGTAAAATTTGTAGATAGTCTTCATAGGAGATGAAAGGTCCAAATATCACACTAGCAGGGTTCAAAAGGTAACCATAAAAACCAAAAACATCTTTTGAATCATGCTCATGATCAAATCCAATTGATATTAATTTCATAGCAACAACCATTACTGAACCTTGAAGAAAATTCAAAATGTTCCAATTAGACTGTTTCACCACAAATTTAACATTTAATCATAAAAAATGACAACATTAGAACCAAATCTCTAACTAATACTAATACTACTAATACTAATACTAATGCTAATAATTAAGCCTACCCTATCACATAAAGAGTATCAATATGGTGATCTATAGTTGCAGTAGTGTAGACCTGGGCAAAAAATGGCCCACGGGCCACACCAGGTCCTTTGTACATCCCTGTCTGGCCAGCATGAGGTCAATCATAAGTAATTTAAATCAAACAAGTATCTGCCTTTTCTTGCTTTTATTTTAAAATTTGATCATTGTTTTGTAAATATTTACAGAGAAGTGGCGGAAACTTGGGGGTGAGGGGGCAGCAGTGCTCTGAATAACTGCAGACTTACAAAATTATGACACAGACTTATTAGAAGCCTGTCCATTTTCTGTTCAAAATCATTTAGTTTAGATGAAAGCAAGTTAGAGGATCAGTTCTTTCTTCTCAGCATAAAGATCAATGATTAAACTATCTACATCCTGCTTTGGAGAAGGACATTTTCCGATATTTCAGAGGGCATGGCCTCTACAATTTCAATGGGGGCATGCCCCCAGACCCACAATTTTCTCTCACTCCCTTTGAATGTTCAAATATAGTACATCCTTCCCAAGTACTAGTGATGACATGCACCTTGGCTTTCGCAAAGCTTTCAACCCTCCACAAAAAATATCAAAATGTCCACCACTATTATGCAGTGCCTTATTCTTCTGAATATCAGTACCAGCTTTTCAAAATATATATATTTTTGAGCATTTTACAGTAGAAGAAAGTTGGCGACCCTCAGACCCAATTCAAGCTTTGTCATATGGCCCTTGGTGAAAATGAATTGCCCATCCCTGTAGTAGTGGCATAGCAGTATCTAGCTTTTGACTTTTATGATAGTGTTTAGCCTTTGACCTTTATTTTAATTTTTAGCCTTCGACCTTTATTGTCAGATCTCTACTTACAAAAATATGGCATGTATTTGAGCTTCATAAGATGCAGCAGTTTACAAAATCATTTCTATTCTGTAGTAACACATCTATCCATAGCAGAAGTATGATTTAAATGTACTATACAAGTAACGATTTAATTCTATCATATACATAATTCCATTTTATCAGTACTGATGCAATTTTCATCAGTACCAACAAAATGAGAGTACAAAAGCTCATTGGCATTTATATACTATGCAAATGTCAAAGTACTGAAACCATGATTGAACATGAACTAAAAACATGTTATGTCTACACGAACCTCTTACTCTGTTCCATTCCATTTCTTTAACAAATATTTTCTCACTGAAAGAAGTTTCATAATTTTTCAGTCAAGTATAAATAAGAATTAGCAATAGAGTATGCAAACGGACATCATGAAGTCAGTCATTCTCAAACATTCTAAGAGTGAACAGTCTACCATTTCTACAGGCTGATAATAGTGAGGGCTCACTTGACACAACCCAACTGACAAAAATATTCCAATGTAGGTAACTACAAAAGTAGGGGGAAGGTTCTTCTCCTCCACTTTGCATATAATGAAGGCACAATTCTTTGACTTCTATGTATGCAGCCACTTTAGTATAGGGGCACCCATGGTGCATTCCATGTAAAACTCATGCCAGAGGTATGCCAGTAGCTCCTTAGGTGTGCGCCAACCTTCAATGGTGGCATACACCTTAAGTGCAATGATAAAAAAAACCGTGCACAGAGATTTGCATTTTATTACGCCATTATGCCAAAAGACTAAAGCTTAAGCTATATCCACACCACCATGCCAACANAGGAAAGCTAACTCCATGCAAGATTCTTCTGGCCTAAGTGCATGGAATGCACCTTGGATGGGCACAGAGCCAATGGACTACTGACCATTATGCTCACTGGAAAACAAAATTCAGCAGGGCTTCATTTGAACCTTGCTATCTAATCATGCAACAAAGTTTATACTTTTGGAAAGAGGGCTATATTTGTAGTAGAGCTCATCTCTCAACAAGAGACTAGAAGCATCAAGGCACTTAACATCACACCAATTGAATGAAGCGTTTCTAATGATGTAGAAATTTAGCACTCCCATAATTTGCACAAGTAAGTAAAACTGTCAAGAATAATTTCGTAAAAAAAGTAATTTGATATGAAAATTTGATGCTGAAACATCAAAATGTTATATCAACATATTGTAGTAAGGCTAACAAAGTTTTACGACTGAAGTTCTTAAAACTGCGTTAGCTTTCCTAACATATTTTCAAACTTATCTAATAACAAATGAATTACTAGAGCAATTTAAACCACTTGCAAGCCATAGATCATAGTATAAACAAAATCGATAAAATTACCATGAAAGTAAGTATGCAGTGCAAACTGCTGAGAGAAATGCTCCCCTTCTAGTGAATTTATTTGCCATACAAATGTATCCAATGATGGTCAGGAAAATAACATAGCTGGTCAGTTGCTCATAAAAATGCCACAGAGCAATAAAGCCAGTTACTGCCGAACAAATATGGAGCAACTTAGCATTGATTCTCAATAACGATAAGCATCGCAGAACCAGGCACAAAACAAGGAGCATCCACACTGATTGAAATCCTTGAGAAAATGTCGGCAACACACATTCGTTTATGACACTAAATTCATTCGCCATCTTCTCGTATTCCTTATGCATGAGGTGCTGCAAATAAGCCTCTTCCTCGTCATAATATAGTTCTCCATCTTGATGGTTCTGTACATAGTCACCCGTGTAACTATCTCCGTATTGGTAGTAGTCATCCATATTGAACAATGGCCTACACCGGTACCTTCACCAGATCAGTTAGAAATCCAACGAAAGAGAATTTCAGTCATTGCTTGTAATTATCCACGGTTTTACTTGCTATGCATGGTGTGGGTTGTTTGAATGGAAATGAAATCTCAATCTTGAACGGAAGAAGTGGCTTAGGCCAAACCAATTAGTGCATTTCCGCCATATTTGAGTAATCTCCTAATCGGAACTTCGCGCCTTACAAATGCGTCATAGCCAGCCACAGGACGTAGGAAGCAGGGCTGTAGCCGAAGGCTTAGGGACGTAGGAAGCATTCAAAAAGTGGGGGGGGGCACTATGTAACCTGAAAAGGGGCACTTTACATACAAATTTGTGACGGAGTGGGGACCACCTGTCCTCTGTGCCCCTGGTTCCTACGTCTATGACGAGGGGGCTTAAATACTGTTATATGTCAAAAATCTCATAAAAATAGTTTTCATCTACCAACAGGGAGCCATAACTCACTAGCCCTACCCTAATGCCACCAACGGGCTAGGGGGGCTAAGGCCCCCGTCGGAAGGCGAAAACCTATTTTTTCGGAGATTTTTGACATTACTAGCACCCTGAAAGCCGGGTATACAGTACATACATACATACATTCATACATACATACATACATACATACATACATACATGCATTTATTTAATAACGCAGGTCAGGGTAAGGCAACTCAAAAGAGCAAATGTGAACCTGTAAAATAGTCTCCAGAGTGAATATCATAAAGTAACATCTTAAATACTTGTCCTCTATGAAATTATGTAAGAAGTGAAAACTGATTCATATCTTGTTGTCTTCAAACACCCCCCAATAAGTTTGGTGTACATTAATAGAGCACCTAATTAATTAAAATGCTTTATGTCTTGTCACCCAACTTCGTTAGTTCAAAAGGACATCTTACTTAGTAAGTGTATTAACAGACCCCTTAATTGTATAATACATACTTTAAACTATGTTTAAATCGATAGTAGCTAATAGCAGCTAAAAATTAAAAATAAATACTAAGAATTACTACTAAAAATAAATATAATCATTATGCTTGTTTGTTCCTAATGCTAGCTTGTAGTAACTGATTTTATCCAGGTTACAATTCTTTAGCTTCTTTGAGAGAGAGTTCCTTTAGTGCTACATGATCTAACTTCCACATCTGAGAGATTCCACGCAGTGGCGGTTTTAGGGATCGCGGGGCCCGGGCCGAAATCATCTGCAGGGCCCTTGCCTGATGTATTTACATGTTTTCCTGTGATTTCTTTTCAAATTTTCTCAGACGCGGGGCCCCTTCTGGGTTCAAAACCGTGGGTCCTGGGACCATGCCACCCTAAAACCATCACTGATTCCACGTTAATGGACCTTGATACCTGGCACTGTTTCTAGCATGCTCAGTTCTAGGTCTTACCATTACAAATTTGCCGTTACTCCTACCTCTCTCAATGTACTGCTTTTTAAACATTTCTGTGAGAGACGAAGTTTGTAGATATAGCTAATAGAGTTCCAATTAATTAACGATAAAGGATCCTTTCCAGGAGGATGCTGTAAATTAGGTGGGCCACTCTTTTATGGATCTTCTCTAACTCGTTGAATATTACTCCTGGACATGTTCTCCCCGGATAGATATAGCGTATACCACACTGGCAATTACTGACTTGAAATAGATTTCTTCAAGCACTTTTATGGGCAGAAATTTTTAGCCCCCTCGTCGTACGAAATTTCAGCTCATCTAAGGCTAAACAAACAGGTTTCATAAATGAATACCATCTTTTACATGAATCTCAATTGTCCTATCAACTTTTTTCCCATAAAAGCAGCATTTACCATAAATCCTTGAATTTGTCCCCCTTGAATAAGCCTCCACCCTAAAGCTATATATTTTTAATAATTACCCCTCAAATAAGTTCTCCACCCATGCATGTGTCTCTTTACAAAAGAAAAGGCAGTGATTAATTTAACAACAATTTGTATGTCTTTTGGAAAACACCCTACTACTTGTATTTGTTACTTCAAAAAGTACTTTATTGGTATGAAAACTTCAAAATTCTTTAGGCCCCCTCTAGTAAGCCTCCCCTTAAATAAACCCTTATGCAAAAATCTAAAAAATAAAAATGAAAATGAGAATTTGTGGTGCACTACAAGGCAAACAATTGGCTACTTCTAAATCATTTGGTAAAATCAGCACTGCTGCCTCCCTGATTCTTCTTGCAACACCATCACTGTCCCACATCCACTACTTCAGCAGGTCAATGATCACATTCATATGATTATAGAAGGCATATGATATAAATAACTCCCAATAATGCTGTGAATTTCAAAATCAACTTCTACATTCCCTAAAGCCAGCGGTGATTTGTTGGGGAGGGGCATGGAGGGTGAAATACATACTAGGTGCCATTGAGTTAGCAACTTCTCAGTAAAAATTGGTGTAACATATGCAAAACACTCAGCTACATCTAAAATCTCCAGGAAGTTTAGTACCAGCACCCCCTGACTTTTTTGGAAATTGCCACTGCCTCATGTGCTCATTGAAATAAAGAACTCAATTATTGGAGCACAGATTACATAATAGCATTTAAAAAAATTTGAAAAGTGGATTCTCTCCAGTTTGAAATAGTTAACTCACCCCTGCATATCAATTTAGGGCTAAATTGTTTTTGCTTGATTCAGATCCAGAAGTATTGCAAATAGACGAGGGTGTTGAAAGGGGTGTAAGTGCTACTGGGAGCACTGAAAAAGACATTCATAGTTTGCTTGCAATAATACGTGGTGCACCTTTACCCCTATCCCATTAATTACAGCCAACCTATCTACTTTTTACCCCTAGCTTTTATACTTATAGCACTTAAGATTTCTATCCAACCCCCTCCCCTATGTATTGCAACCCTTTCTATTCTTGACTAGAATGTACCAGACAATCTACTCAAAAATAACCATGTTTGAATTTAAAAAGCTGATTCTAATTCTAGATATTCCTGTACTACAACAATCTAAACAAATAGTGAAAAACCACTAACTATAAGATATTCCCCAATGAAGACTCGTTAACAGCAACTTTACAAATAAAGTGCAATTGATAAATCTAATACAAGTACCAAAGAAAATGAGTAAAAATGTAGATAAATGTTGCATAAAGGCATCTCTTTTATTACACATGGAAAAAACTACATTTGAAAAAAAGTACTTTGGGGAGGGAGGAGTGGAGACAATTGCCACAAAGCCATTAAGCTATGCACAACTTACTGGCAAATAAGATGCTAAGTAAATAACATCCATAAGTACATTATGAATATATCCTAATATCAGACAGCATGCTTTTCTAAGACCTAAAGCATTCTAAATATGTGTCATAGATAAGTTTCATCTTTGCAAAAATATGCCTACAAAATCTCCTAAGTGTGCTAGGTATGACATCAGAGGTTAGGAAATAACTGTATGCTGACTTGTGGAAGGTTGAGAGATAAAACTGCAACATGATACCACTTTGAGTGAAACTAAAAATGCTGGGGCCCAATATAGATTACATGTGAAACAGACAATTAATGTCAATTTCAACTCTCATATATTATTCTACTGCTAAACGAGATGGTATATCAACCATCTTATAAATTACTATAGCCAATAAGCAGGCGTTTACCAACATAAGAGCTGCAAGTGCAAAAAAGTATATTTCTACTGACATGCCCATAAAATATCCATACTCAGGATACCAACCAAGGCTTATAATAACTAGGGCCAAAATATGTCCAAGAGGTATGGTCACAAAGTACATCCCAAATGCAAGTCTTCTGAATCCCCCAGAGCAAAGTCTGTTTGCAATGCTTAGGGCTAGAAAAAGTATAACAGATTTGCTAAATGTAGATTGAGAAAAGTAGCAACTCATTCCTACTTTAAGTTGGTATGAATTTTGAGCAAATTACTACTTAGTTATTTTTTATTAGTAGTCTCAATATTATTTATAAGAATTCTCTGCACTGAAATAATGTATCAGGTAAAGCAAACAAAAAACTGGCTATCTAAAAATGATTTAATATTTTCTATCTGCAATTTTGAATCTGTATACTACAATCTCAATTACCACTAAAGTAATACTACACCAATTTGCAATATTCCATGACATGAGCGGTTGCTTAAACAAGAATTGAAGCTTACAAGGAGTACAGCTTTTTTACGCATGTTGCTCAAGTATCAAATATCACATACTACTGGTTAAACCTGGTTTCCTATGTCATGACTATAAAATATGCATTGTAGAAATAAAAAAACTTAAATACAAACTGACACAAGAAACAACATACAGTATATTGAAAAGAATATTAACTATGAAAGTACAAAGATTGAAATACATACCTGTTAATGGTGTAAGAACCTCACTGAGTGCCAAGAAAAAATATTGTGGGATTTGCACAAAGATGCTGAGTCTCACAGCAGTGACATCAACATTGCCAATCTTGGCTTTAAATAGTCTGTTTGATCTTGCATATGAGATGCCTGATGCTTCAATGCCACCAGCTGCAAATACACACATACAAAATATGGCAGAAAGTACTTGTATACAGAGAGCCATGAGTAGATACTTTAATATTTTGATTGCAATTTAATCACACAATGAATACACTATATCTGTAGTTTGATTGTCATAAAAATTTACTAAGCAGAAAAAATGAAATCTTGATTTGTAGCAATAGACACATACCAAGTAATAAGGAGATAGAGCAACATATCAAACCAGAGAGCATTCTCCATGTGACAGGAAATTTAAAGTCCCATGATTCAAGCTTTGGAATTACAACTGCATCAAATAATGGGGCTAGAACCATTACAACAGTCATATTGAAGAGACTAAACCAAGCAATGGGCACATTGACTCCTCCAATTGCAGTGTCCAAATGCATCCCTTGAAAAAAGTATGTGGTGTAACACTGCAAAAAGTATGTACAATAAGTCAAGCACAGTCTCCTTCAGCAAATTGTGGACTGAAGGGGAGAAGGTGCTATACTTAAAAAGGAAAAATCAATAGTAAACTGTTGCAGAATCAGGAATGCCAAAGCTGGCTTGGTGGGGGGGGGGGAGGGCTGAAAATCCCCCACTGACTTTGTTGCTAGTGCATAATGTCATATAATTGATAGCTGATCCTTTCTAAGATAGGATAAATTTTGATATTCAAAAAGAGCATTTTGTTTAATTCTAAGGACACCCACAAATATTTTTGAGGATCTGCCCCTGACCCTCACTTCCAACCCAATAGGAAATTGCCACTCATACCCAGGCCTCTCACTCGAAAATATGCTTTGGTATCCCTGACAATGAATACATGGACAATAGTGAACAATATTTAGATCTCTAATTTACTTCTAATAATCATCAAATGCACTTTAAGAACAAGAAAAATTTATTTTTAACCTTAATGGCTGACAAATATAAAAACTAAGTAATGAAAGACTTAAAAAATAATATGTTTTTCTATAATGGGATAAAGAAGGCATCTTATGACATTCAAGGAGCCATCTTTAGTCAATCACATCACAGCATATCAATTCAGAATCCTTCATCTCCTCAAGAAGAAACTATTAAAAAACTCAATTGGTTTGCAGCAAAATGCTTTTAAGAACAGATTTAGCTGAACTTTTGATGTAAATAATTGGTCTCCATAATTCTACTATCTGACAACTTCTTATCTCTTTTACTGTCTGAAAACTCTGCACTCAAAAAAGTAATCTACATTGTCAACAGAATAAGAAATATTATACAGAAATAACACTGAAAACCTGAGCATGTGCAATCCAATATGGTGTAAGGCAAAGAAATACAATTGTGACATCATAAAGGCATTTCACAGCAAAAACTTCAGACTCTTCATATGTCCCACCATTACATGTTATGGCAAAATCAATCCAATGATCTGGAGGATCATCCTGCTTAATTGAATTGTCCTCAACTATTGGTGAACTAGAAGAAAACTCTTAGTATAAGCATCACTATTGAGATAGTTTCAGAGCTACAAGATGGGCATCAAATCAGTGTAGGAAGCACAAAACATACAGTGTGGTTCCTAAGCTAGGGCCAGCGGTCCTCTAGGGGGCCATAAAGGGTTCTTGGCAGACCCTGAAAAGCTGCTGAAGCTTGGAATTTGTAGAGCAACATTCATAGATATTTGGATAATTTTTAGAGAGAATATGAAAGAAAACTAACTTGGAGTCACTCTGAGTCAATTTGAAGGGTATCTGGCCAAAATACTTTCTTCCACGCACTATTTCTTGTACAAAGCTGCTGTAAACTATGAAATTTTCTGGTCACCCATAGCAAATGTAATATTGGGACATGCATTCAAAGCCAACATAAAGGGCATGGTTTCAAAAACTTTTCTGGGGGCTGAGCACTCAGACCCCTGCAAGGTCTTTAATAGAGACATATAGTTTCTTTCATTTACCAGCATTCACAAGGACAGATCTACAGAACTGGGCTTCTGCAAGTCAGGAATAATAGCTCTACAACAAGTGGATACACTTTGCTGAATTTCCTAAATATTGAGGGATGTTGCATAAAAAACTTTCTACCAGCTACACTAATTTTAGAGCTACCCCTACTCCATAAGGCTATAAGGAGAAAAGCATGTGGTCATGGAGCACCATGTAAAATATTCTGAACAGTTTGGGAATTACTGGTGTAGACAGAGTCTGTGATCTTTGGAAATAATGAGCTTCCTAAGGTACATTTCCTGAAAATAGATGACAACCAAAATTAATCATCAATACTTTTTAAAATGTCTGATCACCCAATAAGTATTTTGGTGTAAATCTTGTTTCCAAACTCAAGAGCCATTTGGCTCTTATCTCACTAATGCTACTTATCTATCTCAATGGTCTAGATGCAATGCCTAAAAGCACATTGTTTCAAGCAGTGCACAAAGCAAATTCCTTGACACAAACAATTTACTAATTCTAAAACATTACAGTTAGCTCATTTAAATAATCATCTACTTCTGTGGCTGCTAGCCTCTATGAAACTCCTGAACAACCTTCTCAAAGATACTGGCTATACATGAAAACTTGCCTTACCAATTGGAGTCTTAGGGAATTATCAGTATTAATATCTGGGAAGGGCGCAGAGGGAATAATAAGATTTTCCTAGAAAGTTTTACCCCATACTCCTAGTTAAGGTTTCACAGCCTAACAAAACATCTACAAAGATGTAAACTTCCTGGCTGATCATAAAGAAGTTGCATTCTTTACCTTACAACCTCTAAAGAAAAGTGCTAACTGTCACTTACATATTGATTTGCATTCTTTTGAAAAGAAAATGTAAGAATTACAGGTGCAAACTAACATTTTATGAATGTTATTCTTGCGGTTCTGGGGGAGCTTTTGTTTTCCCACTAGTGTATTTTTCCAAGAAGATAAAAAATTTGACATCACAATAACCAATTATAATTTTGGTTTAGCAATCCAACAAAGTGAAAAAGAATTACCATGCTTCAATGCAGTTCCTTCTACCCTGTTCTTGGCTACTAATAACTACAAGTCCCTTACCTACTCTCATTACTTTGCCAACCCTGCTTTACTTCTCTTGCCTCTCTGAATACATTCCAGACAAGTCGCAAAGTTCCACTGTGTGATCCTTGATCTCCAGCATATTGCTTGAATGGAATCATGAAAACCAAAAATGCAACCACTATCATGGCCATGCTTATATAAAATGCAACATCAAAATTTACATTCTGCTGAACAGCTGTGATGATGCATGCAATGGTGATGAAAGCAAGGATAAAGCCCCAATGCATTTTCCAAGCAAACTGTTTTCCTTTTCTCTCCCCTTGGGGAAGGGGCAATAGCCCAAATTCAGGCAACATTGTTCTCAAGGCAGCCTCCCCAAAACAAACCAGGAGTAAGGCAAAAACACCACACCATCTTAATGCTGTTGTTTTCAATCCACCATCTGCAATCCAGACCAGAAAAGGCAGCCCAGCTATATATGTAATAAAACCAAAAAAGATAAACGGCAACTTCCTTGGCAGTACATCACTTATGAGTACCAAAGCAGCACAAGTCAGTGTACAACAAACTACAACAGCTAATGACGAAATCATAGAAGTGGAAGGGTTGCAGTCCAGATAGCCTCTTGCAAACAAAAGGAAGTTGGCTATCAAACAGATGTACACTATTTTATGCAAGTAATCCGATACTAAAATACAAGAATGTTGTTTTTTGAACCTTCTAAGGGCGTAGTCTTCATTTTTGGGTTTGGTGAAGTATGCTACATTTACATCATCGTGGCTCTGCAAAAGCGATGTTTGCTCTGTATGACTCTGATGGCGTTTGAAATATCGTACACGATTGGCAGAATTGTTTGGCTTTACTGCTTCGTCGGATACAGTATTCTGGCCAACAGTGTTTGCTCTTTCAGCTCCATCTACGCTAGTGTCATCAACAAAACCATAGTTCAGATACGAGTTCTGCAGACCCTCCACTGACATCGCAACCGAATGATAAGTGTTTCACACTTGATTATATTTCTGAGGACTAAGTTTGCCTTCAAATCTCCATATATTACGTATCTTACTGCTACCAATGAATGAACTTGGTCAATGTGTTTCATCCATTCGTTGAATAGATCACCAAATTTACTCTAGACTCAGATCAAATGGCATGATGTACCGCATTTCCTTCAATTAACGCCCACATGCTTTAATAAGCGCCCATGTAATGTCAAATAAAGGCCCCCTCTGGGTCATACAAAAAGTACGTAACGGCAAGGAGATGGGTGTATCCCTGTCCACAAGTTGCTCGATACTTCCTGAAAAGTTGCTCCTTTTCAAGAAAGTTCCCCACCTAGATATCAATCACGCCCATTTTCACCGAATGGTTACCTACTCCAGGTACCGCGGAGGGTTGAGAAAAGTGGGGGGGCTAGAACTGAAGAAAAATTTTTTTCTGACTACACATATGATAAAGTCTTTTGNGTTTGCTCTTTCAGCTCCATCTACGCTAGTGTCATCAACAAAACCATAGTTCAGATACGAGTTCTGCAGACCCTCCACTGACATCGTAACCGAACGATAAGTGTTTCACACTTGATTATATTTCTGAGGACTAAGTTTGCCTTCAAATCTCCATATATTACATATCTTACTGCTACCAATGAATGAACTTGCTCAATGTGTTTCATCCATTCGTTGAATGGATCACCAAATTTACTCTAGACTCAGATCAAATGGCATGATGTACCGCATTTCCTTCAATTAACGCCCACATGCTTTAATAAGCGCTCATGCTAATGTCAAATAAAGGCCCCCTCTGGGTCATACAAAAAGTACGTAACGGCAAGGAGATGGGTGTAGCCCTGTCCACAAGTTGCTCGATACTTCCTGAAAAGTTGCTCCTTTTCAAGAAAGTTCCCCACCTAGATATCAATCACGCCCATTTTCACCGAATGGTTACCTACTCGATAAATTTTGAACCAAATGAACGTTTTTTCAAAAGAAATAAACTATCTGCCTTCAGCTTGGATGTTTCCTTGCATTTTGTCACATCGAATCTCAGACTTTTCTTAACTGTTTCATAAATTCTTGAAATTTTCATTAACAAAAACAGCCTACCTGTGTTTCTTAAAAGTTTCTTAACTATTGCTTCATTATAGCCTCTTCTTTCTTAGCGACACTTTTCATAGAAGCACGTGCTACCTAATAGTAAAACTAAAAGATTGGACAAATATATTCTCGACACAAGCTATATTCTGCACTTTGTAATTTGCTTCACTTGTAGCAGGAGCATGACTGTGACCATCGAGACACAAAAACTTAAAAGTTCCCCGATGCACTGAAAGTTGCTCAACAAGATGAAAGTTGCTAAAAAAAGTTAAAGTTGCCGAAAATTTGCCGAGCAACTTGTGGGCAGGGCTAGATGGGTGGGTATTTACTATTTTTTGTAACAAACTGTTTCAGAAAATATAGGGGAATGAGGGGTGCAAATTACTTTTGATACGTAACGCGAACAATTAAGTGCAATAGTTCAACTTTTTTCCACTTTCTGATGAGCGTTCCCAAAAAACAATCAATTACACAAAGAATTTAAGACCTTTTCGAAGTTGAATCTTGCACTTTCCCTAATCAATCTTTAATTTCAGCGATTTTGGATTATTATCTTTTCCAATACTACATTAAGGTTTTTTCATGCACGTAAATAGAAGCTAGTTTTGGGGAGGGGGTCTCATGCCAGGGCACTACGTAACAAATAGAGGGGCATCAGCTCGTGTGTGACAAGCCATTTCAATGGGGGTGGAGAGTCAAAATTGCAATTTTATCCGTTACGTACTCTTTGCATGATCCTTAACAAAAAATGTTAGTGAGGGTGCACAACCTCAATTTGCCGACAAACAAGCTTTGTTCGAGCACAATTTGCCGCAAATAGGATTTTTCTTGAGCTTTGTCAGCAATACAACGTTGAAGAACATTGTTGATATTTGGCAAATGTGCCGAAAAGCTAAATATTGGGGGTCAGCGCCCCTGCACCCCTATGGCTACGCCCCTGAGTATGGTAGAGTTTGGTTGAATGAAAATTCAAAAGTAGAGCAAAAAGTACAAATCTGGATAAAAAGTGTTTATGAATATTTACTTTGGACAACGTCAGATTATTGATACGGGTTAGAAATGCTTGCACGCCAAAGTTTCCTATTTTAGAGGGCCCCCACAGATTATAGGGAACAAGGGAACTTGCCGTTTATATTAACTGTGAAAATGGAAACATGAGCAAAATTTTTAGGAAACTAGGATCAAAATAATTCGTTTGAGAAACTGAGGAGCAGCTCGACATTTCCTTGTAGAGGGGTATTCAAAAAAATTTGTAGGAAGAAAGGAGATTCTGGAAATTTTTTTCCTAACATGGAAACAAAGACCCCCTGGGGGCCTAACTGAGTTTTGTAATTTTAACAGTTAACTTTTGTATTCAAATTCATGGTTGACTTAGTAAAAAGTATAAATCTAGATCAAAGGTGTTTTATGAACATCTACTTTGGACAACAAAAATTGTTGATGTTGAATTAAAATGCTTACACTCCAAAACTTCCTGTTTTTTCCACGAGACTCAAACTTTCAGGGTAATTCTCCATTCTCCCGTTTGTTCATGGTGGGCAACTAACGTAGGGTGATAAAAGCGGTGTTTCGGCTACTGAATTACAATGCTGATCATTCAAACATTGCATTGGTTATATGGTTTCAATTGGTTGTGTCTGTGCATTTCAATAAGATTATAGTCGCTTACATTAATGTTTTATGCAGCATAGGAAAGGATGAAGAAGATATTATGTGTTTTGAAACAGTTTCATGTAATATCTTGCTTTTAACAATTCTTTTTACTAAGCATAAACCAAACTCCAGTTTTTAACGAAATTTGATTAGAATCCATGCAACAAAAAGTACAGTTTTCATAAGCGCTCAGGCGCTTATAAGAATGTGACACCTGGTAAAAGCCTCCCTGAGCCACTTACTCGATGTCTGAGAGGTACCAGTAACCATCAACTCATGCAACACAATGAAACACCATGATAAGCATTTGCCTTTTTGATAAATATAATAAGAACTGGTAGGGAGAAGGTGCCATTCACATATTACGTCACATTAATTTTGGCAATTTTAGACACCCACCCACCCCCGTCACACTTTGTCACAAATTCAAAGCTACCCATCCACCCCTAATGTGTGACGTCATATTATGAATTTCAATATGATGTTTTTCTGCTCTCATAATAATGTGTTTATTATGTTTTTTTTTGCCTCAAAATGGCATCAAAATAGGATTGCTAGATTATTTTTAAATGTGGAGCCATATTTCTCTCAAAAATGGCCAGATTTCTACTATGAAGCAAAATGTGCTAAATGTCGCGTTGTTTAAAAAATATGACATCGCACTGCAAAAACAACCCACCCACTAATTGTCACAAAAATCAAAAGACCCTCCCATCCCCTTGCGTGACGTAATATTTGAATGGCCCCAAAGCTAAGGGACATTGTTTGAGGGGTGGACAAGCCCAAATTGCCGAATTGTCGACAAAGAACGTCCCTCGAACCACATTTGCCGATAAAGAAGACATCCCTTGTGGTTTATCGCTACTGCAACAGCGACTACATGCAGTTTTTTTTATAAAAAACGGCGTATAAAAAACAGTAGGCTCAATTTCTCGATAGTTATGAAACAACCCTACCCAAATTGAAAAAAGCTATTGAAACTTTTGTAATTTGCAGTTTTAATTTTCCGAGTTGACACTCGAAACAGTCTTGACATTGTTATACCATTGTTTGCATTAATTCTCAGTAAATTGCATGCTTTTTCCATTAAAAAATTTGTTTTGACTTCAACTTGTAACTGTTTACAGATCTCAACAAAGCTAATAATGTTATTATAAAAGCTTCCCTCCTTATCATGAAAGTACACCTCTTGTCGTAGAAGTTCTCCTTTTTATTCAGAAAGTGTCCCTTTTTGTCATTACATTGCCACTGACCCTTTTTATCGTGCTCTGAATGTGAGTAAACTATTTACTTCACCTTGGAAGCAAGTTAAACAAATTCATTTCCAAAAAATTTAAGAACATATAAGAAGCTTTGGTAGCAAAATGGTCAGAAAATTTAAGAAACTGCCTACCAGCACCGGACCTTAGTTTCTTATAGAAAATACGTGCAACACTATTGGTGTACTGCAAATTTGTTGACAAGCCAAATGTTGGAGGGTTGCGGCACTCCTACACTAGTATGACTGGGTCCCTGGGTGCTGGTGTTTACAAAAAAGGCAAAAATCCAGAAAATAGAAGGAAAGCAAAAGGAGCTTTCCTCACATTTGGTGTACCTCTCACGCTAGACTTTTCTACTCTTGAAACCGGCTCAAAGTTTTGATTTATGATTGTCACTTGACAGAAATGCTAGCTTTTCAGTCATAATCAGATCCCTAAAATAAATTTCAGCCCATGTCAGTGATGTGCCGAGGTACCTTCAGTTGGGGGGGGGGCGTTGTGACCAATTGACCAAATAGTTTTACTAAAAAAAAGCTCACAGAAAATACTGTCAACAACTCTCTTGCAGCATGGCAGACTTCTCAGGTGCGGATCTAGAGAATATTTTGACTACCTTACTAATGGGCGTGGCCATCAAATGACGCATGCGCAATAGCAGATCCTATTGT
>OLMO02000001.1:20338792-20349891 GCA_900291935.2 Cassiopea xamachana | reverse complement strand
CGGAAACTAACACACTTTGAAATTCAACATGTGCATAAAGCGTTACAAAACTATTGATACACTAACAATGCACATCCGAACATACGCAGGCATAATCAACTTGGTTATTAGGCATAGTTGCCAAGCGTCTTCCGCATCCTACTGGAGACTCCAGCAATTCAAGCTTGTCTCCAACTGAACTACAGCAACAGCAAAATCTGGAAACATCTCCAACATTTTATGATGCATACAGTGACGGTTACAGATCTACCCCAGAGCCTGACTGATCAAAAACTCCTGGATAGATTTTCGGATACGCCAAAGCAAGCTCCTTCGTAGCTACTCAGTGCTGCTGCGCACCGTTCACATGTTTTCCAGCTTCTATTTTACGAAACTTGGCAACTATGAAAAATGGTCTTGCAAATGCAGGTAAACCGTCCGCGTAAATGAGCTACCTTCAAGAAGGCTAGAGTTGCACTAGTAAATTAACTGAACATTCGATATAAAAAGCTAGCTATTCGGTGCCATTCCCTCGTACTTCCACCAACACTGAGATAAAACAAGCTTTTGAGCTTCTGAAGGAAAATCATTTAAGTCATCTCCTGGTTCCAACAAAATCTTAGTACCCACATCCCACACTATGTTGTACACGGACTTCTAAAGACAAGTCATAAGAAGCCCTATTGTGGAGACTATGGGGTTTACAAAACCTTAGCACTACCTAAAACAAGGAGACGTTAGAATTAGACTCTCGCTCTATTATCTTCATCTCAATAATAGTACAGCTACAATGATTATCGCCATAAAACTCCTGCATACTACTTTAGACACTGGACTGCTACCAAAAGTGTGTTTGATCGCAAAAAGAACAAGACCCTAGATAGGAGCTAATTCTTCCTAATCATAAACAATCCTATGGGCGCAATGATGAAGTATAGGCCAAATAGGGGAGGATAATATTTGGATGGGCTATGAAAAAATCTGTCCTACCTTTTTTGGGGCAGAGAAAAAAACTAAGTCCATTTTGTGAAGCCTTGGAACATTTAGCAAAAACAAATGTTATTTCTAACTTTAACGTGGGCAGGCAATCTGTACTTGCTGCTAGCAAAACTTGCGTATGAACAAAAATCAGCTTATAATTACAATAAACTCTGAAAACTAAGTTTCATGGTGTTATGAAAAATACTCAGATTTGTGTATTGGGCCACAAAAAACTACATAAGAATCTAGGGTGGGCCATAAGACATTGCGGTACATTTTTGGAAAATCACCTAACCCGATAAAGTTAGGGCCGCCGAATGAATCTAGAGGCCCCGGGGCAAAAGAGAAAGATGAAGCCCCTGTGAGCGAAAACAAGCAGAAAATTTTCAGGGTCTAGAAATTTACTTTGGAAATTACTGTTGGTTTACTCTATGAGGCCCCCTAAACCTTGAAGCACTAAGTGTTATGAAGCCTCTTGGACTTTGAGGCACAGGGGCAATTGGCCCCTTGCCCCCTCTCGTGCAACCCTGCATATAATAGGTAATTTATTACTAATTCCCTAAACAACATTCTTTGCAAGCAACTAATAAGTAAATTTAAAATGCTTGTACTGGCAATCAAACCAACGTGAACAAAAGTGGGTCTTGCTAAATAACAATTATAAACATTATGATACATGAACTAACAAAGAACAGAACATTGTAGCATGACTAGCGAGGAAGACAGAGCGGCAAAGTTTTCAAAATTAATGAACAACGCTATAAAAGATTATCTATACAGGGTTCATGATGTGTGGAATATATGAGATTTCTGGACTTTTTAAGGCGTTTTTAAGGACTAAAAATTATTTTAAAGCAGTATTCTTTGTGTATTTCCACGACAAAAAGCAAACCATGCTTTCACTAAAATACACGAATTTGTGCGTTCACATTGCTCACAGCAACGGAGGAAAAATATCAGTTCCTGTGGTTTTAATCCTTTCACAATACTGTGGTCGAGACAAATATCCGTTTTTGTGCATTTACATTGATCTACTGAGTTCTAAGAAAGTCTCCATTTTTGTAAATAGCCAAGTTGAAGGGCGTTTTACAAACCTCCGTTTCTGTACGTAGTAGTGTGAACGGTTTCACAAAACTGAGATTTAGATCTGCCTCTTTGTACAAAAGCGGAGCAGTGTGAATGGGGCATAAATTTCACTCGTCATGACATTGACACTGTAAATGTTTTGACCATTACTTCGCGTGAGAAACGTTGCAGGAATTTGTCAAAGAAAACGAGCGTCAAACGAGGAGATATTATGACAAAGTTTCCTAGTTTGGCTCTAGTGTAAAACAAATATCAATATACGAACAAGTAATGGAAATGTACAATTACCTTTAAGGGTTATATTTAAAAACGTTTCCTTTAGGCTTTCTCTCTCGTCATGCTCTAGCAATGCAAAATACAACTTACAAAATCACTCGCGAATAAAAGTTAATGTCCATTCTCACCAGCATCGGTAATACAATCACGATCGTGAATTTCCACAATGATCTCCAATATTGGCAAGGCACAGTTCACGTATAAGAAATATTGTACCTTCTTGCTAATTCTCTTACACCGTGCTTTAGACGTAGAACAGCCCTGAAGGACTGCTCATGAAGAATGGAATCTGCCATAACTGGCTCTGGTAGAACCGAAGTCCCGTATGTAGGATAGCTGACTGGGCAAAAAGGACTATTGATAGTTGTTTCATCTTTAATTCTCATTGCTTCTGCTAAACTGGACTGCTTATCTGCACAAAAACGTCTTAAAACTTGACTAAAGGGTTTGGAACAACCACCATCTATAAAAGATGCCAAAGAAATCATACGTCCAAAAAACTCTGCCATTCTTCCTTCTTGAAAACAAACATCTCTAGATCCATATTCGGTGGAATACAGATGGTCACAGTTCGGTAAGTTACGTACTATGTCTTGCATAGGAAACTTTAAATCAGCTACCCCTTCGGCATTCATGGGATACTCAACATCTCTAGTAGGTCTCACATGGCAATATTTTTCCATATTTAAAGCATTTGTCTCACTTTCTGAAAATACATTACCAAACATTTTCTCTTGTTTCCTTGTTGTCCGCTTGCTTTCCTCTCCATAGGAAGCATCTGCGATGGAGTTTTGAAAATTCTTGCTTGAAAACCTGGCTCTTTCTACATGATCGTTTACTTCATTTCTGCAAAACGGCTGTTTACTCTCAGTTTGAGAGATGACTGCGTTGCTACGATCATCTTGGCTGCATCTGACTGAATCTACGTCCTGTTCCACGGAAGCTGAATCTGTCTCTAACGAACGGCCTAGAATGATTGATAAAGCTAAATAAAACGGCGATATATGGTTACATATTTTTTTTTCATAGGAAACCAGTCCATAAGCAACTTAGTACTAGATTTTTAAGAAACTTTTAGAACTAAAAGGAAAGATCTAAGAAACTTTAAACAAACAGGGGATTGAAATTGCTACCTGGTTCAACGTGTAGTAGATATTAGCGCGCACTAACGCATTTTCTTAATTATAATATTAACAGTTTGCTACATTCATGATTTGTTTTTTAATTAAGACACTTTTAAGAAACTTTTAGAACTAAAATGTAATCCAATGGTTAACTACTACTAGGCCTTGAGCTAGGTTTCTTATAAAAAAACCGTGTATGTGATCTATATAAAGAGGCTCTCAGAAATAAACAAACAAGACTTTGGTGCAATTGCAAGCTAAGAACATCCGACCAAACCTGTAGAGCTAGGTCAGGGTCCCCAAGCAAATTACACCAACACATTCAATATACCCATTTACTAACAAAACTGTAACTAATAGCTTGAGAATGCATCATATTGCCTTTTCCATTAAGTCCGTAGGGATTTGGGTGAGTCATACATCTAGCATGGTTCCATGCAAAACGTGTGGCTACTGGGTTTGGATTTGGGTCAGGTTGGGGTCGGGTTGGGGTCGGAGCACAGAGAGAATGAGATTTTTCTTCCAAGTCAAGCTATTGAAACTGTAAAGCAGAGGTAAAGGTGGCGTGGTAGCAGCACTCTACAACTGAGCCAAACAAAACGGTAGTTTTCCCAAAGAGCATTGGTAGAGTGGCCCCTCCTACTATACCAGACTGAACTTTTCCAACCACAAAAGTCAACCTACAGGAGCAGCAACCCTTTGAAATTGCCAGATTCAAATTTTTCACGCCCTGAACCCTAGCAATCACAGGTTTTATGGTGCATCAAAATCAAGACTTTAGGAAACCAAAATCTTTGACATTGAAAAGACAATAAGTATACTCCTAAGTAATGTCATAGTAAGCATTATGCTAAACGTATGATGCAGTGTGTTTGAAAATTTGGCGTGTTGGTATGTAAGACATCAAGATAATAATAAAAACTGGCTGTTCCGTAACGACTTCTCCTTTCTAGTGCAGTGTGCAGTATGCAAAGCCATCCCTAAGTGCTTCAGTCATTTGTGATAATTCCGACTAAAATGCCACACCTACAAGCAGCGAGCTCTCGACTTTACCTTAAATTTCTGTGATAAATGAAGGAACTGCGAACAACCTATGCAACAATTGTAGCTGTAAATTTTCTACCGATTGCCTTACATGATAAGAGCATCTTCTTGATATTAGAATCTCTCAACGTGCTAATAGACATAATTTGAAGCTGACCTGTTGTGTGAATGGGCTTCATCGTCCAGTACTTCGCCAAAGAATGGTCTATCGTTACTCCTGTAGCTATCTTCATTATAGTCTGCACTCTGCATAGTCTTCCGCTTCATGTGAATCAAATCAAATGGCCTGAGACCGTCATGGAACTCTGCAAAATACCTGTCCTCCATGTCCTCATCGGATTCCGATTCTTTCCCAAGGGGAAACGTCATATCACCTTCAAATGCATCAAAATCAATTGGCCTCGGTGCAAAGTGGCCTCGTTTTCTAGCAAATATGATGTCATCTTCAGTTCTCGCATGGAAAACAGCATTTTTGGAAACATTGTAAAGATGACTTGGAGATACATCTCTTAATCTAACACCAGATTGTCTTACTGTCCCTTCGCTAACATGGCGCTCCATAAAATCTCGGCGGGTTCTTCTTGATTCTTCATAATCATAGTAATCGTTATCATCTAGGTCATGGTCCTGAGAGAAGGCAATTTCTCTCAATAATAGTGGACTGGGATAACTCTGTTTCAACTCACGGTCATCAGGATCGAGATACAAGTGTGCTTGTGGAATATACTCCTCTTCCCCATTCAAGCCATTCCTACCCGGCCAGCCCCTGTCTTGCAAAGAGCTACGACGATATTTTCTTGAATTACCCATCATGTGGAGCATAGTGAGCCTTTCTTTCGCATAACTAAATGACTCTTTCCTTCTGTCAAGGAATTTGATCATAGTATTCTTGTCATACATCACGTGTGGCTTCTCTACATAATACCCCACAGGTCCATCACTTTCTTCATATACTCTACGAGCATCATACAGATCATGCATGCTTTGGCTATTGTCATCACTCAGGTGGTTTGACTTTCTAGCAGAATGCCAGATGGGGTATGACTTTTTAGCAGAATGCCAGACGGGATATTGACTGTCTTCAGACGCATCTAAATCCCAATGCCTGCCATGAAAACGAGGTGGTCTAATGTCATCTAAACTACCAGCATTGTACCTTGATGACCTCCTAAAGTCATGTCTATACTTAGGAGTAGACCCTACAGGCTCTGACCCTTTATTATATGATTCATCACAGTTTAACATCTGATGCTCTGGGCGATCTAGAACAGAAACAGGGCTACCGGTAGAGACTTCACTAGCTTTGGGCTGATTGTCAACTTGAAACTTCTGGATTGATCCTCCCTTAGGTGGCAGCTTTTTAGATATTGGATTCTGGTCAATAGAAAAGCTATGTTTACTTTTCCAATGATAGCGGTTATAATGTGCTAGTGAATCCTTTTCAAGCATGCTGCTACTGAAGGGAGGCCTTTTCTGATCTTTGAAATGTGGCAATGGTTCTGGTGACTGACTTTGGAAGTGTCGGCCGGTCATCTCGTTGAGGAAGTCTGTGTCACCATCAGGCTCAACAAGATTCCATCTGCCACTTAATGCTTTATGAGTTCTAGTAGCTGATGCAGCATCGATGGTAGGGGCTCTATCACCATACAAAGGCTCTCTGCGATGTGCCTTTAGGTGCCTGTCAGTTACAAGCTTTCGGGAAGAGATAGGAGAAACATTCAGCTTCCTTTGGTATTCATCTGTATTGCTGTCAAGATGGAGCTCAGTTTTCTTAAACTCAGCATCTTCTGAGGTTGGCTGAGCCTTATCTCCATCATGCAATGATAATTCATCATCTCTTTGGCAATCAACTTTCAAAAACCTTTTAGTTTCTTCACTGAATCCATCAATTAATTGTTCATAATTGAACAATTTAGGTGAGGAGTTCCTATCAAAAAAATCCTTACTACTTTTACCTTCCATATTTTTCCCTATTGGCTCTTGCTTCAGTCCATCTGCTTTAAATTTCCCTAACCTATAACTTTTCCTACTTTCACCAAATCTTTTTCTTGGATGATAATGATGATGATAGTAATCATGGTATGGTTTGTCTTTACGCCTAGACATCTCCAAATCCGAACTATGATTTTTAGAACTGGTACTACCTTCTTGTCCAGGCTGTCTTTCATCTTCACCTCCTTGCTTGCTTTCCACAGTGGCTGTTTCTCCTGCATCATTCACGGCAATTTCCAATGCTTCCGGAGAGTCACCACTTTCATCTGAAGAACTCATTTCCATTGATAATACCTCCTTATCAGAGAGTTCACTGTTCAGTATATTATCAATGCTGTTTACGGAAAGAACTTCACTTTTGGGCACCACTTTAATGGGACTTGTCTCTTCGATATACAAGACCTGTGCTTCCTCTTCATCAGTTACAAGCTCCATCTCAACAGGCAAACTTTCGTGATCAGGAGAACTACTATCAGATGAAACTCCTGAATATTGCCCTTCTTCTGTTTCAAGTTTAGCAATGCAGCTTGTGGTATCTTTGCTGGTTGAATCCTTTGCTGGCTGAATAGCTGAATCCACAACATTCTCTTCAGTTTTCCTGTTGTCCGGGAGCTCTTGAATGTTAAGCTCCAAAGCTGCCTTGAAGTTCGGAAATCTTCTCTTGTCCTGTGCAGCACCTGGCACAAATCCACCTTGCATTGAAATGTAGTGGGAAGAAGACTCTCTAGAGGATAAGCAAAGAAGCAAAATCAGAGCACTTCACAGAGACAGAATTGTGAATAACAAGTTTTAATGCTAAATACAAAAGTGTAGAATTATTGGAGTGGACAATAGGGTACCGAGGTTATGACGTCATAGAAATATGTGTTTAGAAATTTTATATTTTTACATCATGACGCAAAAGAGCACCGCAAAATAGGCATGCATTGACAACTTTAGACAATTGGTGTCAAAATGGAATGAAATATGGTTATTTAATGATAGAAAACTTCACATACAAACTACTGTATTTTCGGCCTGGTTCATAACTTTTAGAACCATGTTAAAAATATAAAGATTTGATAGGAACTAAGTCATCCTTCAATTACCTATATCTCGGTCACTATTTTTGAGATCAAGCTAAAAGACGCTAATAATAATAGCTATTTCAAAGTGTATTTCAGAATCTACAGCCAAATTAAAACATTTTAATAAATTATTTTCGTAACGTCACACTTTGGTCCTCTATAGAGGAAAGAGACTGAGTGAATGACAATAGAAATGAATGAAGTACAAATTAATGAATAATTGAAAGAAATAATAATGGTGTACACAATGAAATGAATACAAGGACTAAGAGAGCTTGGATCAACGAAGGGGCAAACAAAATAAACTGAGAAATTGATTTTCGAGTTGATTGAAATTACTATCTTCTATTGCTTGAATGAGGATCAATGCAAATACTGGAAATTCCGATACCAATACAAACACACTTCCAAAAACATTGCCGCCAAGAAGATGGAACTACAGACCGAAAAGAAAATGTGCAAAGTATATTTCAGAGCTTCTATGGCAAGGGCCTCAACTGCGCAGCCCATTGGGCAATATGTCGCTTTCGTGCAACAAGCAAAAACACCTAACAAGGACAACAATACTCGATCTTGTGGTAGACTCCTAACAAGGAAAGAAGAAAAGTCACTGAGTCTTCATATTGTTAGTAATCTTGAGTACCTAATAGAAGAGGGGTTGGAATAAAAGGGGGCGGGGTTGGATAATGACTAAAAAGTTATAGAAAATGCAATGGTTTCTTGCCACAAATTTGTATCAAAGTAATATTGTGAAGTTCACAGAAAGGAACAACACTGAACAATACAACGTATGCGATCAGCGTGATTTTCCTATGATACTTTTCACTTGCAGACCAAAGTATCTCCTATGAAAATTGTGTAGGGTGACATCTTATTTTGTGAAAAATCACTTAGCAGGGGAACGTCTATTAGGCACTAAAGAGTACTCATACTGAGGACCATGACAGCCGTACGCACAATACACGATTTCTTTTATAAGAAACCATTTTATGAGCAACCTAGTACTAGACAGCCTAAAATTTAAGATACTAGTAGAACTACAAGGAAAGAGCTAAGAAACTTTAGATAAATAGCACATTGAAATCGTTACCTAACGTAAAGTTGAACCAAAAAAATGTGAATATGACATTGCTTTGGAATTTCGTACTCGTACTGACGCATTTTGTTTGCCAAAGGGCAAATAGTCTGCTACGTTCGCGTTCTGCGTACACTTTCACAGTAATTTAGTGCGCTAAATTAAGAAACATTTAAGAAACTTTTAGGACTTAAATGAGGCCTAAAATTAAGAAGCTTTTAGTACTAGGCCTGTAGCTGGGTTTCTTATTTAAAAAAACGTGTACATCATGATTGTGATACCAATGCTTGAAACGTCATACGCAATATGTTCTAGCAGTCTCACCGTTCTAGATTAAACAGAAGAGGATGCTCTTTGAACCTTGGGTTTGGTTGATTCTTTAATAAAACTTTTGCTGCTGACTGTGAATCTGACATTAGTTTCCACATGATGTTTGATGTATCCTATTTACAAGAAACAGAACTTGTTAAATGCATTTAAAGAAAGCAAAATTCACCAAAATGCTCAGTTGACTGGATGTTGAACACTTTTAAACACTGAAATCCTGAAAGTCTGCTTCTTTTCCCAGTTACACAACCTTCAAAAACATTTCAAGAAAATGTAACAAAAGATCAATGCAATAGCATTTTTAGAGAAATGTTATGACTATCTAAAGCAGGAGTGGCCAACCTGCGACTTGCGAGCTGCATGCGCTTTGCCCGGTTTCGTGTGGCTCTAAATTCGCATTGAAGTGTATCTCTAATATATGTTTACTTCACTTGAGTTTAACAAGATATTTTCGTGTGAGAGGAAAGGATGCAGGTAATGCTCATGTGTTCTCATTAGTTTGATGTGGCTCATAGCGGAATCACATTAAGGAATACGGCTCTTAGCCTCTCACTGGTTGACCACTCCTGATCTAAAGTGTGAGTTTATATTAGCAAGGATTGCCACTCCTCAACGTATCAAACAACTTAAAGCTAACTTGCTCTTACATTCTAACTCATTTTACAAACTTGGCCTCAAATTTAAGAGTAAAGACCACCAGTATAAGTACTCAAAGGCATAACGTCGTAAATCTTCAAATTAGCGCCCTAGAGGATTGTCTAACTTTTGGAATTTAAAGGAGAGCCTATTCTAGAAGAAGGCTTATTCGAGTGGGTAGGAGGGGCTGAAAAAATGTTTTATGTACCAAGTATACTGAATAACATTCCCTAGTGAAGGAAGCTGATCTTCTAGCTATGTAGAAGGTGCGCCAGAAATCGGCGATAGAGAAAAATAACGGACAGGATGCAAAAATTCTTGAGTGTTCGATTAGGAACTGCGTAAGAATCACAACTACGAAGATTGTTGCTAGTGTCGTGTGCAACCAATTCGTCAGCCATACACTAAAGAGAAAAGTTTGACATGTACTCTGGAGTAATTGAGGGAGGTGGGAATAAAAGGGGGCTTAAAAACTCCCTGAAAATTTATACTTTGGAAAAATTGAAGATACATTTCGATAAGCTACTTTCAAATTTTCTATTGTAGACTAAGAAGTGTGAAGAAGAGAATAAAGAACAATGTTGATCTGACTGAAAAAATTCAGAACTCAATATCTCGTATGAAATCGGTAAATGGGAGAAAAATTTTAAAACTAATGATCAGGTATGGGAGGTATTGTTCGGTACTCAAAAGTAATATGCAGTAACAGATAATCATTTCCTAAATCTAAACAACCCAGGCCTTGAAATAAACTTGCAAAAGGAGAGAATCCAATGACACCTTATGTGAATTGACATAGAATCTCTATTATACATTGTTTCACTTCAAACTGCAAATTCTCCAATTCCTTTTTATTGTGACTTCAATGTGTTGATGAGGATAACAAATAAAGGTATAAATAATGCATGTAACTAACGTGCAAGGACTTTCAAAATTACTGGAAACTGGTGGTACTTGAGATTTCGATATCACTTTTATTTGCTTTTGCAAGGAGGAATTTGCAAATACTAGACTGCTTCGTCTGTCTACCTAGCTGGTTATTCAAATCTCAAGATATCACAAACGCTATATGCAAAAGAAATACATACAAGCTATTAATTAAATTTACAATACAGTAAGACTTACTCTTGCTGGAGTTGTTGGTGTGCTTGATATGCTGCTCATATCGGCTAAAACGGAGCAAATATGGTAAACAAACAAACTTATTCTCGTGAAAATTTAACTACAAGAATTTTGCTACAACCTCACATAAAATTGCCATAAAGCTACGTAGGCTAAGGCTTTTCTGATATGAGTGAAGTTTACTTTAAGTCATAAGCTTAGTGGAAAAGGCATGGTCGCTTTCATTTACGTGCACCTTTCTATTGTCATGTTTGCACTAGGCTAACATTAACCGCTGAGCAGGCAGGCTGAGGATATCCAGTCACCTTGCTCCACGTGAATCAATATGGGGTCGCCAAATGGCCAGCCTCTTTCTGAGAGCTGTCTCTGTGATAAAGCCTAGAATACTAT
>OLMO02000001.1:20310639-20338692 GCA_900291935.2 Cassiopea xamachana | reverse complement strand
TTGATTTGCAACTATAAGACGGTGGAGTTAGTCTTAGTGGTGTTACTAACTGCCAAAAACTACCTTTTTAACCAAAAACCTAATATGTTCTAAAACCAGCATTTTTTCCAGGTTGCATAGAATAAAACAGGGTTTGACAGCCTTCCTTAGAGGTTTTCAAATCAAAAACTAAGGCATTGCCTCTACCGTAACTTTATAATAATACAAAAATTAAGTATTGAATCTGAAATTGGTCTCACTTACACGTTTTTTATAAGAAAAAAGTTTATAAGAAAATGAGGCTCAAATGGCCAAAATCTTTAGACAATCTTAAGAAGGTCACGAGGGTCAAATTCAAAAATTAAGTGTTTTTATTGGGTAAAAATTGATATTTCGACACTATTGTTGCAAAATGTTAAAGATGGAACTCAACTTCGAGCATACAATATTGATAACGAAAGTGTAACACATGTTAGTCAGTTTATTTCAGTAAAAGTTGAGAAAAATTTAAGAAAATCTCAGGCTCAATTTCGGGGAACTTTAAGAAAATTGAGGCACAGGCAAAATGATAGTTTTCTTATAAAAAAAACGTGTATTTCTTTGATAATTCATTGTATAATATTTAGGTCTATTTTTTACAACAACATTATTCATGTCCATATTGCATACCCATACTCTTGAGATACACACAAACACCTCTCTTTCAACTGAAGTAAAAATATTTCACATAATCATAGCCGCAGCCTGCAATAAGCTTCTACCCTAAAATCCATAATTAATGGGGGACACTAATCAATTTTGGCTGATTTGAAGACCTCTTTCCTTAGTCTGACCCCCCCCCGTTTATCAATTTTTTGCAATTTTGGAGTTGCTTCAAATCTGCGTTGATCATTTCACAGAACATGCGAATGCAGTAACTGCGTTCAAACTCAGGAAATTATCATGTCATGTGTTTAGCTGTTTTACGTAAGGCTAGCACCTTGTAACAACAGACATTTTTAGAGGCAGCTTCTTATGTTTGCATTTTTCCCCCCTTCCCATATATTTTAAACCCCCAATGACTAATTTTGGAAACTTGCTAGACCCCTCGGCTTATTGTGACCCCCCCCGTTCATTATGGGATTTAGAGTACAATCCACAAGATGCAACAATGCTTTTCAGACAAAAATGCTTGAGACGCTCTACATCTAACCGATATTGCTGCACTCCAGAAACTACGATCCTCTTCAGAGGACTTGCCAAGCAAGAAGGCTATTCAATACGTACCCTTTTCTCTATCAGTTCGATCGTCAACAGGGGATACTCTTGCATACTGGGTATTGATCAAAGCCGGATCAGCATTATCAAGTGATTTTTCAACAATCTGTTCTAGTTCTGCTTGAGCAACTTTAGCTTCTGCCCACTCCTCAGTGTCTAGCTGCTTCAACTCCTCAACCACAGATTTATCATGTGTATTTTCAGCCAATTTTTCTGGTTCTACTCGAGCTGTATCCGTTTCTTTCGAATCTTCTTTGCTTAGTTGTTTATACTCTTCAACCACACGTTTATCAAGCGTTTTTTCATTCACTTTTTCTGGCTTTGTTTGAGCTGCTTCTGCTTTTTCAAACTCTTCATTGCTTAATTGTGTATACTCCTCAACAACATGTCTGCTAAGTGTTTTTTCAGTCAATTTCTCTGGTTCCGTTTGATCTGCATCTACTTCTTTTAGCTCTTCACTTCCTAGTTGTGTAATCTCCTCAGTCAAATGTCTATCAAATGTTTCTCCAGGTAGCTTTTCTGGCTCTACTTTAACCGCTTCCGCTTCTATCAAATCTTCTTTGCCTAGTTCTTTACTCTCCTCAGTCAAATGTTTATCAAATGTTTTTCCAGGCAGTTTTTCTGGTTCCACACGAACTGCTTTCGATTCTTTCAAATCTTCTTTGCCTAGTTCTTTACTCTCCTCAGTCAAATGCCTATCAAATGTTTTTCCAGGCAGTTTTTCTGGTTCCACACGAACTGCTTTCGATTCTTTCAAATCTTCTTTGCCTAGTTCTTTACTCTCCTCAGTCAAATGCCTATCAAATGTTTTTCCAGGCAGTTTTTCTGGTTCTACACGAAGTGCTTCCGCTTCTTTCAAATCTTCTTTGCCTAGTTCTTTACTCTCCTCAGTCAAATGTCTATTAAATGTTTCTCCAGGCAGTTTTTCTGGTTCTACACGAAGTGCTTCCGCTTCTTTCAAATCTTCTTTGCCTAGTTCTTTGCTCTCCTCAGTCAAATGTCTATCAAATGTTTTTCCAGGCAGTTTTTCTGGTTCCACACGAACTGCTTTCGATTCTGTCAAATCTTCTTTGCCTAGTTCTTTACTCTCCTCAGTCAAATGTCTATCAAATGTTTTTCCAGGCAGTTTTTCTGGTTCTACACGAAATGCTTCCGCTTCTTTCAAATCTTCTTTGCCTAGTTCTTTACTCTCCTTAGTCAAAAGTCTATCAAATGTTTTTCCAGAGAGTTTTTCTGGTTCTTCTAGTGCTGCTTCCACTTCTTTCACCTCTTCATCATCGAGGTGTTTATACTCTTCAACCACATGCTTATCAAGTTCAGTAATGCTTCTTATAACTGCTTCTGGAACATCAACTAGGTCTCTCAGTCTGTAACCCGAAATACTACTGCTAAGCTGTCTTGTAGTAGATAACTGACTTACTTCATAGTCATAATAGGTCTCGCTCTGTCCTCCTGAAATGCCTGTATCTTCAGCATCACTCACTGGACTAATATTGCTGTACACTTCATCATACATTTGACTAACCATGACTTCATTGCCACCTTGAGTCATCATATCAGAAGGAATGTGGTGCTGAGCACTGCTAACAGGCGTTGGCTCTTTCAAATTATCATCTGCACCATTCTCTCTATTAGGGATTGAAGAAACACGATCAACTCCGTCATTACTAACGTCAAATTTAGTAAACTCCTCCACATCATACCAATTCACAGGAGATCCAACTTGCTTTTCTCTCTTCCTTTCTTTGTCTACTATGTTTTTATTACCATCAGATATCTGCTCATGTTTCTCAGCTGTTTTAGATCCAACATCTTCTGTCCTACCAGTCTTTGCACTGCCACTGACATTGGGCACCAGATATTCCATGGATTTGACAGCATTCACGGCATTATGCTGTAGAGGATGTGCCTTTCCATGGTGGGATTCTGGCATACTTTCCAATACAATCCTGTTCTTTGTATGGCGTTGTCTTTTTCTTACTTGGGCTCGTGAAGACTCATCTCTTCTACGGGTACCTTCTGAAGAAGATGATGATGAAGATAAACTCCTCCTCCTATCTTCACTCTTCTCATCAGATTTTTTCCTCTTTCGTGATCGGTCTGACCGTGAATAAAGCCTTTTCTTTTGCAGCTCATGTTTTGCTAATTTCAATTTAGCATCCGAGGAATCTGATTCAAGATTTTTCCTTTTGCTTGTTTCGACTCGCCTCTTTGAGCTGGTTTCATGATCTGATGTCTCTTTCTGAACTTTGGTTACAATACGTTGCCTGCTTTTCTTTCCAACCACAGACACCTTTCTTCGAACTCTTTTGGGCTCTATGTCTCTGTGACTCTGAGCATTATCACTAGAATAAGCATCCACCTGGGAGCTACCAGCTTTGTCAGACTTCCTGCCTCTCATTTTGTTCAGCACAGTGCGCAAGTCAAGGTTCTTACTACCAACATTGTTTTCACAAGTTGCTTCATTGTTGTCTTCACCTTGAGTAGAAATTTCACCTTCTTCCTTCTCATTTCTAAAAATAGTCACCCATTCCTCTTCACTGGGTTCTTTCATAACTGATGTTGTGTTTTCTTCTGACATTACTTTCACTCGTCGAACTTGCTTTTTCATTCGGGAGGGTTTGACATTATCATCCTGTGTCTTTTGCAAATCACTAACCATAGCAAGACGCTTCAGAGGCATATTTTCACCATCATTTTCCTCACTTTGCAGATGCTCATTTGAAGTCCCCTCAACAAACAAGGCAGGCCTTTTACCTATGGCTCTTTTTGACAATTGGAATTCTTCGTCACTCTCATTTACATATAAGTCCAAACTATTGTTAGCTTTTGATTTCGATGATGCCAAATCCTTGAGGTGTTTGCTTTTGATCTGTAAGAGCTTGGATGTAGAAGAAAAATCATTTCTGATGCAGTATTCATCATATTTGTTATCCAATTCTTCCCAAACAGGATCTGACTCAATCATTGGGCTTGGAGATATGACTACACGTCGGTTTTCTTTCCGGCTATCCAAAGTTTCTTCTGGATCATCATGTGTCAAATGCTCTATACCTCTTTCCAGATGTATTCCATGCTCACTGCTATGGTTGGATTTCTCTGATTCTCTTCTTCTTTGGAAGACAGTGTACCTATCAACCCTATCATACTCTTCTGTGGCCATTTTCTTTTGCCAAAAACAAGAATGTCTCTCAAAGTCAATGCTGCTATCAAAGTCACCAGGCTCAACACGTGATCTTTCTTTCTCTTCATAAAGTTCACTAAATGGTGTTTGATTGAGCTTATTGCTACCTCTTGACCCCAGAATGTTTTCCATAGCATCAGCAGCCAGTTCGTTATTCAATGCAATGCCATAGCATCTACGCAAGTCTATTTCTCTTTCTCTGGATATGTCTTCATATTCATTGACACCATCCCTTTCAAGATCATGTAAACCACTATAGACATCTACTCTACTATCCTCCAAAGCACTTTGTGTGTCTACGTTTGGAGATGAGCTCCAATGCAACTGCCTATTTGATGAGGCATCAATATCATCAATGTTGGCATTTTCAAGCCTTCTAGAGCTTCTCCCACCATCAGCCATTTTGTTCCCCATTGACAAATAATCACTCTCATGAAGGAAACTACTATGTGCTTTGCTTGAACTTGCAGAGTGTGCTTCTAACTCTTCATCTTCTTCTTCAGACCACGAGAGACTTAAATTAAAGCCATCCTTCCTCTCGCTGCTGCTGTTGGAATGGCGGCGATCCATTTTTGACGCAACATTTCTAGCACTTCTTTGCGCTTTGTTAGCAAATGGACGAGACCTTAAAGAATACATTCTCGGAACTTCTTCTAAACCGTCTATCACCTTCTTGATTTGTTCTACATCATTGGCAGCTTTGACAAAGGCTTGGTAAGAAGCATCATATGAGCCTGTGTTGTAAGCTTCATCACTAGTCATGTGAGTGCCTGGTGCACAAGAATTTGCATAACGCTCATCAGTTTGTGTATGTGATCGATTGTTATAAAGGAATGAATCAGATATATCTCTCTGACTACCTGTATCTCTTTCAATGTATGTTTCACAATTTCTTCGATTAATAGCAAATTCTGATGCAGTTCCACCTCTTTCATCAACTGCTTGCCTATGTCCCAATCTTTCTGTCTGTAGTTCTGACTCTAACTGCTCTTCAGATGACCTTCTATGTGGCAGGGAATATTTCCCATTCACTACTTTACGGATTAAAGAATCATTATCTACTGGAGTATTTTCAGTATCAACCGACTCTAATACATTTATATTTGCACTTGCATTAACACCAGTGTCATCAAATGCAATCATTTCCGGGTTGATAGTTTCATGGCTATTGTTACTTTGACTCTGTAACTCCATTGCCTTTGATACAGCATTAGATAAACCAAAATTCTGCTCAGCACCCCTGCTATATTCAAGCTTCTTGCAGCTCTCTACATCATTCAAACCCGAAGGATAAAGGGATAAGTCAGTGTGTCTAGGATCTAATTCTCTTGCTTCACATTGCTCCATATTAGCACTATCTTTGCCAACCAAACTTGAAGCTGGAAATGGTGACAATGGCACCTGAGCATTTCCATGGCGTAAAGCACCAGGCAGGTTTGGCACAAACCTCTGCATGGAATGTGGAGTGAGTGGCTGTGCAGGAAAGCGTTGAAATGCAACATTTTGTTGCACATTCAACTGTGGTAACACCATGCGAGGGACTGACTGCTGTCGAACATGTGGATTAATAATATTCAACTGATTTTGAATTAATTGATGATATGCATGACGCTGCTGCATCAAAGCTTGCTGATGTGCCAAGACAGAGAATGCAGCACTGTTTATAAGGTTGGCAGCATGCTGTTGCTTGGCTTTTGCACGTTGCCACACAGCAGAGCTGTTCTGGCTGTCAGATTTTTCTACAGGTGTCTGGGCATGTACGACAGTTTTTTCACTAACAGAACTTTTTATTGGTGCTGATGATACAGGTTCCTTTGTAGAACTGTGGCTACTTGATTTAGGTGCAGTAGCCTTTTCTGGAATCGGCATACTCACATTGTCTGTGGCGTTAGCAGTTCCTGGTGCCTCACCTTCCAGTGTCTGACTTGATAAAGTTGCTTTTGTAGAACTAGGTTGGAAAACTCTGTCTGTGGGAGGCTGAGTCTGTATAGGTAGGGTGTCAATCTGTTTGGCTCTGTGTGAATGTAATACTGAGTTAACGATAACTGATACTGAAGTGGCCTGTTCAGCAGATGAATTAGCTAAGCTTTCACTAGTATCATCAAGCTTTGCTTTAGCCTCAGAACTGCTGACAATGCTGTATTTATCGCTACTTTTACTAACAGAATGAGTTGTTTCTGTAGCACGTACAGATGAGCTACTACTAACACTCTTGGGTGCTACCTTTTCTGCACTGCTTAGCGTACATTGACTCTGGCCATTTGCTGATTGAGCTGGTTCTGCTAGTACAGCTAATTTGGTTATAAATGCTTGATCATTACTGGCTATGAAACTGGTTGTATTGTTTAGAGGTGTACTCTTTACAGTAGTGGTAGTTTGGACAGTCACAGCTGACTGAGGATCTACGGTTGCTAACTTGGCTGCTACAAAAGTACCACTTCCAGTACAGCTGGGAATATTGCTGAGAGGTGTATTCATTATGGCATTTGTACTTTTTACAGTAGAGGCAGCCTGGACTGTCACAGCTGACTGGGCATCCAAGTTTGCTACCTTGGCTGTTACAAAAGTACTACTTCCGGTGCAGCTGGGAATGCTTTTGGGAGGTGTATTCTTTATAGTACAGGCAGTTTTGACTGTCACAGTAGACTTGGCATCAAAGTTTCCTAACTTGGCTGTTACAAAAGCACTATCCTCGGAACAGCTGGGAATACTGCTAAGAGGTGTATTCCTTACAGCACTTGTAGTTTTGACCGTCACAGTAGACTTGGCATCAAAGTTGGCTAACTTGACGGTTGCAAAAGTACTGCTTCCAGTGCAGCTGGGAATACTGCTGAGAGGTTTACTCTTTATAGCACTTGTACTTTTGACCGTCACAGTAGACTTGGCATCAAAGTTTGCTGGGCTGGTGGCTACAGTAGTAACTGAAGAATTACATACTGAGTCACCAGAACTAAACAATCTTTCCTCTGCTGCGGGCTGAAATCCAGTTGATTTTCTACTATAAGAACTCGGCGTTACCAGTTTCGCCAGAACGGCTGGTAAACTGATAATAGATGTTGGATTTCCTGAGGATAAACTCCCGTGCTTGCTCACTTTACTCTCGCATGTTGACACGACAGAAAACTGGCCTTCAAAATCCTTCTTGCTTTTCACAGCCTCATTAAAAATCCATTTCTCTGACAAGGCATAGCTGTTACTAGGCAAGTTTTTATTTGTTACTACTTGGGTATTTCCACTTGTTGTTTTGTAATTGACATCAGTTTTACCAATTTCTTCTCTCCTTGTAACTTGAGTCCGAAAACCATCCCGGGAAGCACCAGCAAGTGAAACATGCAATGAATTTGAATTTTGACTCTCAATGGCTTCAGAATGTTTCCTACGCAAATCATACCGGCCTGCAGAAGTAGAATGGTTAACACCACTCATATTTGTGGCAGCTGATGTGCAACTTGGCAAATGGCCACCCTGAACAAAATCAACTGCATCATTCTGGTGTCTTAACAAATACTCTTTTGTATTGCCTCTCAACCTAGGATCTTGGGGAACACTTCTACTGGAACTATTATGTGAATCATGAAAACTTCCAGCTGGCTTAAAAGCAATACCATATTCTTTGCTTTTCTGCTTCTCAAATCCTGGGAAATCAACAGGGGCAGAATCCTCAGTAGTGCGTGTAGCATTTCTGTATGAAAAGTTTCCATTTCTGTGTGAACTGGGAAGCACCGACTCTGATGAAAGTCTTCTGGTGTCAACACCAGAAAGTGTTGTAGCAGTAGCAAAAGTATGAGAGCCTTCATCAATCCTATCTAAAACACTGGCTTTCATCATTGATGAGTTACTTTGTAAATCTTTAGATTCTTTAGAGATTGAAGATGAGGAAGCACTAAAATCACCAGTGCGCTTTCTTCCGAGTCTCGGATCTCTTGAAGCAGTGTAACTAGCGTCTTTCCCTTCAACATTCATTCGTGTTGTTCTATCACTAATCTCTGAAGATTGTAACTGTTCTTTATCAAGTGGCAAAGATGTACTCTTACCTCCAGGTCTTTTTGCATTCTTTGATAGCCCTCGACTGCTACGCCTACGGCCTGAATTGCTTCCATATTCATGAATGAAATATGGTGTTTTATAAGTGTGCTTGTACTTCTTATTTCCAGACATAATCATCTCCTTGACAACTGCTTGCCTAACTATCTGAATCCTTGTGCTAATACTTTGCTTTTCAGTGTCACTAAAGTACACAGGATATGGGACCCATTCCGTTTCATCGTGGAAAGGAGACTTAGAATTAATGTCAATGGTCTGCACCGGGTTTGGTAAACCATAGGGAGTCGCTAATTTCAACTTTTCCAGTTCCAACGTTTTCGACTTTAGAATAGATCTGGCATCTAACAGGAAATCGTCCTTTCTATGAGCAGCACCAGAACTGCCTAAAATGAGAGTGAACGAATAAAATTAATCAGTAACCAAATATTATAAAAACCTAAACTAAGTTAAGCAAAACTTTACTGATATCTACTTCATCCCAACATAACGCCTTTCAGGCAGGGTATCTGTCAGTGGCGGTTTCAGGGATCCCGGGGCCTGTGGCCAAAATCATCTGTGGAGCCCATGTTTGAAAATCACCGAGTGTATTTACATGTTTTCCTATTATTTATTTTCAATTTTTTCTCAGATGCGGGGCACTTTCTGGGTTATCAAAAGCAGGGGGTCTGCGGCCATGGCCCCCCTGACCCCCTAAAACAGCCACTGGTATCTGTGGGTGGCACCAATGTAGAGCAATAACAAGATCAGGGGAATGGGAACCACAGCAAGTAATACACGAACTAAGACAAGCGGGAAAGTTTCCACTTCTGACCCATGCTAATACCTTAAGCATTATGCCGTCTGCTAAAGCTGCTGAAAATTCTCATGAAATAAACAAAATGAGTGAGAAATGCAGCCTTCGTCATAAGGACATACCATGTGTGTGATAAACCACACGCATAATGACTTTTATGCGTGGGATTCACACTCTTGGGGGCGGTTCAAGAATTTCGTTACGCTAAGATTGCCATTTTTGAACCACCCAGCCCCCATCATCATGCTCTGTCACGTTTGTTTACAAGATCCCCTTGCATTGCACCACACCTAGAACAATCACACCCCCCTGGTGCACAATGTATAACGACTTTTCAACATAGTGAAACAATAGGGGAAGAGAAAAGAAGTCTCATTCCTCGTTACGTAAGAGAAAAAATTGAACTAAAATGTCTTAAACATTACATGTCCCATCTAAAAACTTCCCATATAGGATTGCAAAGTATGATGGGACAGATATAGATAAAAACTAGAAAGCATGATTTCTTTCGAAATCCTTATCCATTTAGGCTGTGTGCTGAGTGTCGGCATTCTTTCGTTAGGCAAAACTTCTCAATAAAAATGCTTTGCTGTGAAGCCACCGACTTGAGTCAAGTACCAACCACCCCCTAATTTACCGTCACGGAGTATCACGCAAAACGTGTTGAACTACCCACCACCAAGGAGTGACGTAATTATTGAACAGCCCCTTACCTATCTGGCTTCTTTCAGGTTGCTAATAAGGAGTTTACAAAACCACGATGGCAACTGCAATAACAACACATTTTGCTTTTCTTTTTAGAGCATAGTATCAGTAGGCTCCTTGTTTCTCATACAAATTAGTTCACATGGAATAAAAATACGACAGATTGTTATATAAATGTGGTGAAAAAAGAAGCAAAGCTATTTTCCTTCAACTTGAGAATTTCTGTCGCTTTTAATGTTATGATGAATTTGCATAGAATCAAAGTATTCTGATTGGAGTTTGAAGCTGCTACTTACTAAAACATGCAATTAAAATGAGTATTAAACAGTTTATATGTGAGACCATGAAACTGTACTTTTAATTGCACAATTAGGAAATCTGATTACTGTCTTCCTCACACATCAAATAGAAGCAGTGGTGTCGTCCAAAAACTTTAGCAAGGGGGGTTGTGTTGTAGGAAGCCTATGGATCACATCTTGGACCACGCTCTTTTTTGCATTTATGAAAGTAATGATCTTGTTACTGAGACACTACTAATACAATAATGTTTTCCTTTCTATGGATTCTTTTCAAAGAACGTCACATCTAAAAACCTTAGAAACTTCATACACACAACAGCATTTACAAGTGGAAATTCGTCATATCTCAAAAGCTGTATTGTCACAACTGAACGCTTCACAATATTGAGGGTTGCATGTCAAAGTAACAGATGATGAGTGATGCTTAACTAACATTGGCATACCTGACACTTTACGAATAAAAAGAAGATGCAGAACCTCTGGATAGCCATCAAATGTGATTCCTAAGAAAATTTGAAACATACTGACAATAACAGATTCGTGTCCAAGTAGGTATGAGAGATATGAGAGTGCAGATACAAAACATCTATCTTTATAGCATTGCTGGTGGAGTGGGCAAGTGGTTAATGCAATGGACACGCGCACGCAAGAGTACACACACACACAAACACTAATAGACACAAAGACTAAAACACACAAAAACCGACAAGAACCAACAGACACAACCACCAACAGAAACAAACACCACAGACACAAACACAGACAGAAACAAAAACCATCTAACACAAACACCAACAGAGACAAGCACCAACAGACACAAACGCCAACAGACACAAGTACCGACAGCACAAGCACCGACAGCACAAACACCTGGGGCGGATCCAGGGGGTGGGGAGCCATGGCCCCCCAAATGGGAATGTTTCCTATACCAAACAGGAGTGTTAAGAAACTTTTTTCACACGAAAAGACACTTAAGCCCCCCCCCCAAAGTCCAACTCTGGATCCACCTCTGACAAACACCAACAAAGAAGTAAACTATTCCATGTACAGCTTTACATGCATCCAAACAGATATTGAACTTAGAATAGCTCTGCCACCCATTATTAGAGCTATTCCCGATCAACACAAAATGGCTTAGTAACTTGATACATACCAAGTGCGTTTGTTATATCACAAGTAGGAAGAATGTAAAGGTATGTGTTAAATGGCAGCTTCAACATGAGTGCCTAAAATCAGAGGCCATCAACTAATAAGCTGTCCAATAAGCAAATGCTCGTTACTGTTGTCAAATCACAAAAGCTATGATGAAATGAAACATCCTTTAATAAGTCTGAAAAGAGATCAATTAGCTCAATCTATGTCTGTCACAAGTCTTGGAGCACTTGCTATTATATATGCTACACATGAACCCAATGCCACCCCCCTCCATGCAACAAGTTGTGTGAAGCACATACAAATGCTTGTGACCAGTGGCGTGGTTATGGGGGAAATTGGGGGAATTGCCCTGCTCTTTTTGCCAAAACAGTGCTCGGGATTTCTTTACAATCGATGAGAAAATAGGTTTGGAGGGTAGTAGCAAATCTCCAAAGAAGTTCTTGAGGCTGATTTAATCACATACAAACAGGAGCTGGTGTTCTGAGTATTTGCTTGCACCAGCGGAGTCTGGTCTGCCCTTCCTCAATTAAAATTACATTTTCATAAGAGGGCGTGGCAAAACATAATAAGGGGGCATGGTCATATTTCTATAGAGGGTGTGGCCAAAAATTTTCCATGTTTTGCCCCCTCCATACTTCTATAGTCTTGGCCATGCCACCGCCTGTGACGATAGATGTGATGCAATTTTGCATGTGCTTCATGTAGCAAATGCGAACATGTAAGATACCACTTGGTCTTCAATCATACGTCACTTCAACATAAACTGTGTTGCGACAGGTAAAATTAAGACTTTGGAAAATACGAGCTATTCTGCAGTAGAATATGTCCAGATAGATATAAGAGCAGGAAATAGTTAATAAAGATGGACTATATGAATATGTTTCTACCTGCGAGCTGATTTTCAGCGATCTCCTTAATCTAGCAAATGCAGTGCTGTGCTGGTTTCTTGGGTACATTTCGCAATGCAGATATTCTTCATTTTTGTAGAATACTTCAAAATTCCAAAACAAACAAAAATGAATTTCAAGCGGATATTCAAGTGGAACAATTCCTCTTTGCTGTAAGCTTCAAATATGCTACGTTTAAATGTATGTTGTAGGTATTGTTCTTAAACAGTCAGACAGTAGGCGCCTGAGTATTGTACAGTATGCTATTCCCAACTTGTGTGTGTGTATATATTTTCAAAATACTACTATAAATTGTTAATCTCGTAACTTAGGACAAACAAAAAATATGGAAAATCTAGTGGCTGCATGCTAAAAGAAGACATTCTAGAAGAACTAATCTTGCCTTACATGTACCGTCATTATTCGATTTGCCGCTCTCCCTTCAAATAATGGCACCCTTTCCGAGCGCAAATTTGCATTAAGCGCACCTCCTCCATTGAGCACACCTCCAGGTAATGGTGGAGAACAAATATATTAATATTCTAAAATAAACAAACCCTATCTTGGATGACACTCTCGCACAAACTGATGACCGGTAAGACTCAGAAAAACACAAATTGCAAAATTTAAGGAAAATCTATGCTATCTTTTTTATTTTGAACCATCATACATGTCTGCATATCTCTATCTTATGGATTTATCTCATGCAAGGCTGCCACTGCTATTTCAAGACAAATTTCCCTGATTTTCCCTGATATTTTTCGTGCTAGATGGCAATTATTGGTTTAACCTTTAGGGCAGCTCAAATACAAAAGATATATAAAAGTCGACCTGACTGTTGGTTGATCTGCGGTAAATTGTGATGAACATTGTTCATCTCTTAAGGTTAAACCAATAATTGCCATCCAGTACGAAAAATATCGGGGAAAATCAGGGAATTTTGTCTTGAAATAGCAGTGGCAGAAGATGGATAGCTGGTAATGTCAATAGCTTTTGATCTACGCAAGATATAAAAATTGCTCCTTCTGGAAATGTGAATTGAAATCTTCTGAACATGCTTGCAAAATATTTTTCAGTTATTCGAAACTATGTGTTATCAGTTTTTTCGCAAAGAAAGTGCACTTTTTACCACCAAAACACTCTTCTCGATGATTTTTGAACGAATTCTCGCAACATTATTGGCAGGAATCCTTCGATGGTGATTCCTTTGTTAGCCAATCAAGATTTGACGCCTATGCTACAGTGCGGTTAATCGAATAATTACGGTAAGAACATATTTTAAGGTTATTGGACGTTTGCTACCTATTGCTGAAAACAATGAATTGTCTGTAATTCTAGAACTGATACATTGCACTCATCCTATCAAGTCACAACATAATTAACTTGAAATATTAAAATAGCTATACCTAGTGGCTTTCTTGAGTAAAATGGTGATGCAGAATACAATCCATTAGGTAAAAAGTCTTTCAGCCGTACTATATCAGTTTTTGTACGAAAAGATAAATAGTCACTAGAAGAAATGAAAACCAAAACATCAAAGGTGGAAATGATTAGCAAATTCCAATGCCAATTTATCATGTACACCTATCAAGTTTAGACAACAAGAACCAGGGCTTGAAAAATCGTAATTTACGGATTGGGTTGGCGCAATAGATTAGAAATCGTACTTAAGTGTTTTGTGCAAATTCAGAGACGGTTCGCGTGACCAAGAAATTTTATTATACACTGAACACCGTGCATTTTTAATAAAAACACAAGGGAATATTTTGAATAAAATATGATTAACAAAAATGGTCGTATACAACGAGTATTTTCAGGTTTACAAAGGCGTAACAAGCAGAATTCTTTAAAGTTACGGCGCCAATGGAAACAGGGAAATTGTTTCATGAACGTAAAAGCCTATGCGAATTATCGAGTCCTGAGGGATTTACCAATGTCCGTTTGAAACAATTTTTGCAATCCACTTTTGGTAAGTCTGAATATGCGCCTGATATTGTATCATGTAATGAGTATAATCTATGGTAGACTAGTTATCTCATTCAATGCTAATGTAATCTGAGGGCATATTTGGACCTGATATCCTAACACTGAAAAATACATTCCTAATTAAAAGCCTACATACTAGATACTACCCGCAAGGTGCTTCCAAGGGAAAAATCATCTACAACTCTGGTACATGGGCAGGTTCGAATTCAAAAAATGTTTTAAAGTTTCGCATCCCTTACATTTCAGCTCAAAAATCTGTACAGCCCATTGAGAAACAAGTAAAAAGTTTCATACCCCGATTGCTACTTACATAACTAAGTTTTGATGTACGTTTTCTGCAAGCACGTCATTGTAGCTTTTGAATTGCTAATTTAGTCTCTCCAAAAGGTTTTCTCTAAAACTTTTCTTCAGATTTCATACCCCTCAAAATTCTCCAGAAACTTTCTTGCCCCCAATAGTCCTTTGGAAGGTTTTCATACCCTCCCCCACTGCAGCCCATCCCAGTATCCAGAGTAATAAATCGCTTACCCCTTACAAAGCATGAATTCAAAGAATTAAGGACGCATACTTCGGCATGTTTGCATGCGATTGTTAGCACAATAGGTAGAATATAGCAACGAGGTTACTACTAGTATCTCTGGACAAAATCCCCTGATTTCCCATGATATTCTTATAACCCTCAATTATGATTTTATTATGTCTTTGGAAAGACATGGAGTTTAGAAGATCTGCTATTTTCGCCATTTAAATTTTTGGCTTCATAAAATGGAGAACTGTGCTTCATAAGGACTGTACAGAGCATAATGATGTATAAAATGGTAAAATTTGGCGATTGTTACACTCAACTGGATGTGTGATTGAATATGAATAAAGTCATTGCTCTGAAATAAAACATTATGAAGCTTAAAACTTCACTGATTTTCCTTGATTTTCTCAAAAAATCTTTCTGTTTCCCTGGATCTTCCCTAATTGAGCATAAATTCCCTAATTTTCCCTGAATTCCCTGCTTTGGTGGCAACTCTGAGCAATGAAGTGATAACATCATATAATACAAAAACCATTTACCCCAATATTGGAAAAATCCTGGGGAACTCGCTCGTATGGCATTTAATGATCACATCAGTTAAGCTAGTTGTTTTGTTGCACAGCTTGCCATGCCAAACGGTGACTGCTCTTTCTAACTGCGAAGTGAAATAGGTACTGGCACCCAAATCATCTATGAAGAAGGTTAGTAAATATGGAGTATTGAACACCAAATAGATTTCATGCAATACAGAACCAATTATGTAATACAGCATAATTCAATTCAATACAGAACAACTCGACAGAGAAGCATTCAATTCAATACATAACAATTCAATTCAATTCAGAAAAAAGCAAGCAGTGAAGAGCAACTTTGTAGACTTTTTTTAAACATTGTAGATTGCTTTCAACTACCAGAACACTCGGAACATTACACTAATATAAAACATGAGCAGTTTATGGTAATGACTAAACCAGTTACTTTAAAAGAACTGAATTAGCTAAATCATGAAAACCTAGGAGTAAAAATAATTTTATAAACATTTAAAGACTTATAACTGTTCTTTTGATAAACATAAAAAGCTTATGCAATTGAACTAGATTACTGAAAAAGTTACGTAAGTAATCCAGGTAGTAGTGGGAAGCTATTTTTCATGAGCCATGCAATCCAGTAATTAGCTATTTCCTAGCCACCACTGGTTAGAATTAGGTACAGACCATAGTTGCATTTGAACTCCACTGTAGTGAAAATCCCTTTCCCTTTCCCCTCTATAGCGCTTAAAAGTCTTAAATTCATTGGTTTCCCTCCCACATCTTTGCTGACATCACATTGTATGGCCCAAATATCTGAACCACTCATTACCTAACTAAGAACTGGAGGTATGGTCCATTGCATCATTTTGTAAAATAGATTCCAAAATCGTCTACCGAATTAAAAGATAAATTACTTCCTTACCTGAAGGATCTTTGAAGGATTTGTTCGAAGGTGAAATTAACTTTTCTAAATTCTTAACATTTGGAATCTAAAAGCAATAATTCAAAGATGAGATATATAAAAGAAATTAAAATGGGTACATGGGTGCATGCAAATGTAAGGAAATGCTCAGATTTCTGAGTGTAGGAAAATGATGACTGACTGAATTTTCGTGCAAAAGCAAATCTGGTGTCAAATGGAGAGCTACACGTATTCTTTATTAGAAAAAGTTTATAAGAAAATGAGGCTCCAAATGGTTAAAATCTAAAGGAAATCTCAAGAAAGCCACGAGGCTCAATTTCCAACATTTAGTGTTTTATTCGCCAAAAATCAATATTTCGTCGCTATTGCATTCGAAATGTTAAAGATGGAATTCAAATTCAAGTATACAATATTAATAACGAAAGCGTAAACCATTTTAGCCAGTTTATTTCAGTAAGAGTTCAGAAAAATTTCGGAAAAAGTTAACAAAATTGAGGCTCAGGGAAAATGACGGTTTTCCTATAAAAAATGCGTGTATCCAAGCAGTTAGAACATCAATTAATCTGTTTAGCAGTTCAGATAATCACTGGGACATGATGTTACGAAGAAACTCACCCAAGGAGCTTAACAATAATAAAATACTCAACCGACCAAGATTTCTCAAATTCTTTTCAGTAAATAAGTGAATTCTACACAAATATTCACAGCCCAGATTTTCCTACCTTTGGCTGTACTTTATAAATTGTGGTTTCTCCTGATGTCTGAGGACGTTGGCATTCAAATTCAAAGAAAACTACTGCGTAAGGGTTGCAGTGACGTGGCCTTTTCTCATACAAATCGTCAAGCTCTGTGTTAATCTCATATAGATATATCTAAAAAAATGAAATTTCTTACTACTGATTAGGCTATACTACTAAATGCAGCTACAACATACTATCACTTCACTTTAGAAGTTAAGGTAGCACCAAACTCAAGTCTTGACGAATGCTCTAAAAAGAACTTTGGATGCATCATATTGACATACAGTGAAATTACAAATATAAACTCTGGGCTTATAGAGGTTCGCAAGCATTTTTGGTGGACTTATATTCGAGGGGGCTTATATTCAGAGGGTCTTTTGGGTTAAAAGGTGATTTGTATATGCCTAAAAATTCACTATTTGTTCACTAAATTTCCACAAAGAACAAAGTAAATACAGAGGCTCTATATCTGCTCTGTCCATGTTTATTCATTATCCTAACCATACTCACAGAATCTAAGTACAAATGTAAGCCCTGGCCCTATATTTGAGGAGGACTTATATTTGGAAGGGTATTTGGGTTGGTTTACAGGGGGCCTATATTCAGAGTGCTTATATGTGGGATTATACCGTATTTCAGTGCATGCTCCTGGCTGGTTATAAATTCTCAATGGAAAGTATGTAGGTGTATATGCAAGTATATTTGTATATAAATAAATAAATCAATCAACAAATCAATACACAGATGCAGTCAAAGCGAAATGTTCCACGATGTGCAAATGATTTCTGCCCATCAACAGTTCTGAATAGAGGCACTCGCAAGTCAGTCTCAAAATTTCTTAAATAGACAGAGTCTCGGGTAGAGTTTCTTGAAAAGCTATTTGAGAGATAAATGTACAAAAGTGCAAATTCCCTTCAATTACTAGAATCCCATCATGAGAGAAATGAAGGGGTGAAGGTCTTTTGCTTTACTTTCTGATGATTTAAAATCGTGCTGGACATGTCTCAGTTCGCACGAGGAACAATCATCAAAATTATGGCTCATGAAATGACAAAGCATTTAGAAAAGTAATAAACTCAGAAAAGGCCGATCTGCCAGAGGCTCTATATTTCCTCTGTCCATTTTTATTCATTATACTAACTATAAACACAGAATCTCAAATGTAAGCCCAAGGCCTATATTTGAAAGGGACTTATATTTGGAAGGATATTTGGGTTAGTTTATAGGGGGCTTATATTCTGATGGCTTATATTTGGCATTTTGTGGTATATGTCTGCTTTCCAAGGCGATTGAATCTTTATCAAAAATATTGTGAATCATTTTCAATGCTAAAAACAGTTTATACTGGGATCTGCAATACAAGGATGTCTAATAATTGAATACCAACTTGGCATGAGTCAAATAGTTTTGAATATCCACTCGTGTTTTTCATGGATGATGGGTCATTCTGTCTAAATTCCTTTGATACATGACCTTCATGGAAAGGAGTTGGTTCCATAAGGTCTCCATCACCATGCTGTTCAGCAACTGATTTGAATCTACCCTTTATGGAAATCACGGAACAATTTATAAAAAATGTCAATAAATAGTGAACAAATTAAGAAAATTATTCAACTAGCTTGATAATGATGTTAAAATAATATTAAAACATCAATGAACAAAATCAACAATGCCAGCAATTATTGCTAAGATCCTGCTTAAAATTGACATATACAAAAAATAAATGTTCCAATTATTCTAGAAGCAAAGCAGGCAGGGGCGTGGCCAGCGCTATAAAAGTGGGGGGCATAAATGAAAATTTTTAGGCCCTCTACTTTCTATTAGAATGAATCTGCTAACATCATAGACTATATAATACCTAATGATTTAAGACTGTTAACAGAGTATAGGCTTTGTAGTGTTTCAGGACATAGTGCAGGCAAACTGTTTGGTAAAACAAGCCATCTTGGGAAAAAGTGGGGGCAATTGCCCTCCCATACCCCCAATGGCCACATCACTGAAAGCAGGTGTAGGACTATATAACTGAAGAGAGCAACAAACACCTACAGGAAACAAAAAGATATGTCAATATCACATAGACAAAAATAGTAATTTCAGGCATGATTCATGTCCTATGCCAGAACTGTGTTGTGGCAGAGATTCTCTGGCAGGACATGCTCAACACATGGCTTGATGAAAGGTTCAAGTGCCATACTGAGCTTCCTACAGGCTGCAGTCCCTTGGTATTAGCTGTTAATTCATCTCAAGGCTAACCCAGTCATGCCAATATTAGAGCTTAACCCAAAATCAGAGGCTATATCAAAAGTTGTGCCACTGCAATGCCAGAGCTTATTTCTCTGCAACAGAGTGACACTGGCACATTTGAACAAGGTCTAAGTGTCTCCTTCAAATAGCTTGATTTTGATAAATTTACTTCCTCCTGTCATTTTATAAGCCAACTACACTTTCTATATTGTTAGCTCCATCCCACAGTTTATCTTCTTACTAGTCTGAAACCAAAGATATCAGAAATAGAGTTTTATGGCTCTCTATACAAACCCTAGTTACTCTTACTGGCAGCTCTATTGAATACAATTTACTCCTTCTCTGCTCCAAATGGCAATTTTGTGACTACAACTTCAAATTCTATTCAAACTCACTTTCTCATCTCATCATTTACAATAGGCCTATCAATTACTTAACTAACCATATGCTGAACTCTCTCCTCAGCTTGCTCCATGTATAGATAATTCACATTCTTTAACCCCTCTTCTTTCTTTTTGTCAGGCATACCCTGAACTCTGTACAGTCAAAAAATTATAAAGTTCATTGCAACCCTATCCCCTCTTCCTTTGAGTTATACAACTCTTTGTCCTAAAGAGAATTGTGCACAAATGTAAAATCACATGTGTGTATGTGTGTTCTAAGTAAAAATAAAAGTGTAGTCATACTTTGATGACTTGGAAGACTACCATCATAGAATGTAAATCTGGTTTTGGTGGATTTCTTGTGAGAACATCTGCACATCTTGACAAGTAAACCCCTAAAAATTCATTAAATTGATTTACTATATCAACATGATCAAACATCAAAATATCTGCAGACTGTAGTTGAGAATTAAAGTGTGCTATTTCATATGGATCCAAGATAGTGCCTACTTGAAAGGAAATTGATTCTGAGCTATGAGCTTTGCAGGGCAGGTTGATCAGTTCCTTTTTCTAATACCTGCATCTCCATACTGTTGCCAAATGGTAAAATATCACTGCTAGATGGGTAATAAGTGACAATACGCCAGCAACATGGCACCAAGCCAAAGCAGGCTCTTTCATATGACAGGGATGTTTACAGTTACTTTGCTATTCATTCAACAATAAACTAGAAGCGAAATACTTCTACTTCAATACTCTAAAAATAAAGTGTGCACACACATCACTTTCTTATTGTAATGCTGCCAGTAAATTCATATCAATTATATATATACAAACAAAGTGAAGAATATGCAATGACTATACTACTCTCAAAAAAAAGGAAAGACAAGGAACTCACCAAACTTTGGATCCCCAAGGCAAGTGACATTTGAAAAGTCAGGGTGACATGTTGTGAGACCCAACTTGCAAACAGATTTAACCTTGGGTATATAACAAACAGATGAAAGCATGTCTTTAACTTTAAGCTAATACAGATGCCGGTCTTAAAAACAAAGCAATTCCTGTAGGAAATTTTTCTATGCCAGGGGCTCTTCCAACCTTTTTTTGAAAGACCCCAATCATAACTTTTAACTAATGAGTGTGACTCTAAGTCATTATGTGTGTGTGTGTTTGTGTGTGTACTTGAACAAAATAAAAGATATAAATACAAATATATATTTATAGGAAGAACCAAAGAAATGACTTTGATATGTGATAGACAATTACTGCCAATTCTCTTTGCCATTAGTTTTGCCCATTCAAGTGGGCTTGTCAGGCTACAATCTTGTATATGTATATATACACATATATAAGCGACCTCATCAGATCTCTGTGACCCATTTAAAGTGGGCAAAACCCAGGGTGAACCCAAGCTAGCTGTGTTTACACTACAATCATCTAATCTAACCCAGGCTAGACCAACCCCAGTTTGCCCAAGGTTAGCTTGTGTAGGTAAACAGGGTACCATTCCCTATGCTGACAGCAATGTTAACATAAAATAAACTTGAAAATTTAGGACCATGTGCTTAATAAATCTCTGAAGCAATCATTGAAAATCAGTTCTTTCTAAAGTATGAAGTATACAAATAAAAAAGTTCTAACCTTCTGGTAATCTTCAAACATTTTGAAGCCATAAATGACATCCTGCCTCTTGGATGTTTCTTTTTGCAACTCAACCTTCCTTCTGTTGAACTTCATAGTCAAAATATAATAGTGTCAATCATAACCATAAGCAGAATATTCAGATAAGTAAAAATTATATATAATATATTACCATATAACATACAGTTCTTTGGATTGCTATATATATAAATATATATGTATATATAAATATATATATATATAAATATATATATATATATATATATATATATATATATATATATATATATATATATATATATATATATATATATATATATATATATATACACACACACACACACACACAACAATCGAAAGAACTGTAAAGAACTTGCTGTATTGCTGTAAACTGCCTCTGCTATGTTTCAAACATGGGACATCAGACTTCTGAGTGTCTTGACTATTCCACTGCAATATAGACGCATGCAATGAAATAGTAGCAAAATAGGGTTCGAAGCACAGCAGAGGTAGTTCATAACAAGCGTGGTTATATATATATCAGCCATTCCATAGTGACTCGAGTGAGAAGGACAAGGTCACATACATATATAGTTCTCAGCTAGCATCTAAATAGTGTCTTATACTATCTGGTGCAGTATTAATATGGTTATGAAGCATTCTATGCATTTGCATTAGCAGGCTTAAAAATTTACATTTTATCATGCAATTTTTCATGATTATTTAGTGTGACTTCCATGATTCTTGAATTTACAAAATCTGTACCTGAAGTTACTAGCCTTAATTCATCTGAGAAATTATTGAACATTTTTAAACAAACTTTTTGAGAATTGTCCAATAATAGCTGAGCTACAAAATGTGTAAAAGATTTTGTTTCATGTGGATTTGCATTTTGAAACAAATTGAAAAACACAGTGTGACTCGTGTGGCCCAAAAATGTGACTTGCCTGACCACTGAGAACTGCTTAAAGTTAAGTATAAATGAAGTTCTAGATCTGCAGCATCAACAGGAAACTTGAAAAAATATTAGATGACACAGTTATGGTTATCAACAAGTCATTCTAAAGTTATTCTTTCAGAAGCCATCAAAGCTTTGTCTATTTTTGCTGCTTTGCTTTGTCAGTAATACTGTTGAGTGATACTGATGATGAGACAAAATTAAGAGCATCAACACTAAAATCAAATTAGACCCAGTCCTCCACCTTAAGCTTTCTTGACCATTTAGCTTTACAAATCCTGCTAGAAGCAGAATTTCTTGCCTTGTATTCTTAACATCTAAAGCTATGCATTGGTAGAAATGGTTGGAAAAGAACTAAGGGACAACAAAGGAGAGTACTTTTAATACAATAAATGTGACTTGCATAACTCTTCAAAGAGGGTGCTTTCAATATAAAGTCACAAAACTATGTATTGCCAATAAAGAGTTTTTTTGACTGCAGCAACATTCCCCCCATATAAATGGAGTTACAACATGCACAGTTAAGTAAAAAATCTCATCCAAGCATATCTTGATAGCTAGTTTTGCAAAATGGAACAAATGTTGATGATGAAATTCACTAATAGTAGGACCAGGAAAAGTAATAATAATAAATATTTATAGTATCTTTATTGAAAGAAAATCATATGATAGTTCAAACAAGTTATTTTGTCACCTAGAAATAACCCTTTTGCTTTGAAATTACAAAAAAATTTCCATCATGTGTCATTTCCAAGGAATGGCTGATTTATACATATATACATCCATACTTATACTTATACATATACAAGCACATACACATACACACACATGTATATATATATATATATATATATATATATATATATATATATATATATATATATATATATATATATATATATATATATATATAAACACACACATCTGTGTGTGCACTCCCAAGTGCCACACAACTAGTGCAGATATAGTTTTTCTGAAGTACCATACAACAGCAATATATCATTCATTACAAAAGTGAAGCAAGGAAGATACCTGTCTAGACAATAATTCATTATTCACAATTTCAATTCTCATTAGTTTAAGACCACACTTTGAATTCCATAGAGAGCGTTCAACTTCTGAAGCAACAATAGCATATTCACGAGAATCATGCTTGCACTGCTGAAGCAATTCTGGAATAAAAATTCAATCTTTCATAGTATTTTCCTACCAAACATGCTTCAAAATCCCTGTAAATCAGGATAACTAAAGAAATGCAAATTTCAAAGTAGACAGACAAGTGTCTCACAAAATTCTATTTTTAGAACAGTTTAACTTTGGCTTTAAGTTCCTAAAGAAGTTTTGAAATAAATATTAAGATAATTTTCAACAATATTCCCTTGTTTTGGAAATTCAATCTACTTTATTTATGCATTATAGCCTGTTTATGTTCCCATCCAGTGTATTTTTCTATTGGAGTTTTTCCTCACTTTTCCACATATTTTCCCACTTTAGCTATAAAAGACTCTTAATTTTTTATTCATTTGCTGATAATTGTCTTGACATGCTCTCAATTTTCAAAATAATGGTTTAGTCTGAGTTGGTTATACATTTTTTTAAATAAAAATCCTAGCTCAAGGCCCAGTACTAAAAGTTTCTTAATTTTTGGGCTCATCTTAGTTCTAAAAGTTTCTTAAAAGCTTCTTAATTTAGTGAACTAAATTGCTGTGAAAGCGTACACAGAATGTGAAGGTAGCAAAATATATGTCCTATAACAAACAAAATGCATCAGTATGACTTAAAATTCTAAAGCAATGTCATATTCACATTACTTTGGTACAGCTTTATGTTTAGCTAAGAAATGACAGGGATGGCACCAGGAAATTTCTGATGTGGGGGTGGGGGTGAAGGCTGATTCTTCCAATGAGGGACTAAAATACAGTTTTCAGGGCTCTATGAATGCTGAGAACCTCTAAATAAAATGGTTTTACACATTCAGGCAGGGGGGCTAGCATGTTCTGACATGGGGCTATAGCCACCCTAGCCCTCCACTGGTGCCACCACTAGGTAAAATTTATATGTGGTATTTTTCTAAAGTTTCTTAGCTCTTACTAGTAGTTCTAAAAGTTTCTTAAATTTTGGACTGTCTAGTACTAGGTTGCTTATAAAGTGATTTCGTAGAGAAAACATGTATTTCTTTCAAATGTTTATCAAGTCTACTACTGCTGGGAAACTTTGGTAACACAATCAAAATATTTTCATTATGGCTTTAATACTGAATTTTACAATTCACTTCCATTTTCCAAGAATTATTTCAATCTCAATAATCAATATCTAACAAACTGAAGGCCAACTGTAATTTTAGTTGATTTGGGCAGCAATTGTAATTAAATACCTAAAGTAGTTAGAAAGAATAAAAACTTTCTATCTTCAGACAGTTGCTTGTAACTTATTGCATAGCCACTTGATACTACTTTTCACACATAATTTTCCCAGCTCTGATTTTTACTCTGGATAAAAAGTTATGAGCCAGGCAAAAATACAGCAATTTCTATGGGACATCTCTTGTAGAGAAATAGTGATATTTCATTCCTTTTTCATAGCATTTGAATAAACCTGGCAAAACAGGCCTAGATAATATTGTCAAAATGTTAGCATTCATAACACAGATTTGCATGACGTCACCAACACTCTTCAAAAAATATGAGCATGTCATTCAGATACACATGCTTGTGGGAATTCTGGAATGACGGTCGAGAACAAGTTCGTAGTGTTTAATGTCCTTAAATCTACCATTGTACAAAAGATGTTGCAATTATTGCTTTTCTCATTACAAAAAATGCAAACAAACTTTGGGGGAGCTTCTGCTCATTTTCAGGACTGGGGCCTAACGTATTGACTTCATACGTTTTCTAGCGAGTACGTATCCTTTTCCAAATAATGTCACACTTACCACGACTAGGAACACGTTTGGGGATTGTGAATTTCTTCTTTTCCTGTGCCATTGTGATGTATTCAACGCTTGAAATATTCTCACCACTTCACGCACACACTAACGCATCTTCGAAACATCACTGCCCATCCCATGTCAATTATGATTAAAGCATTCCTTCAAGAAATACTATCAACAAGAATATTCTCTATCATGTAAGCAAGGCTAGCATGATGTACTAGAATGGTCCAGCAGTTAATAACATTTTATTCCTCTTTTCTTGTCCTCTCGATTCACAGTGCACTCTTATCATTTGCAGTCAACAGTGTGTTACTCCTATTGCGCATGCGAATTATCACTATTGTCCTCTACAGTAACTTTGCAAATAGGTTCTTCCCCTGCAGCCTCTCTTTTCATAGGGCCCCGGATTTCGTCAATACGGGGTTCATCGAAACGAGGCCATTGGTGTAAAAAGTCGTGGAAAGTCCTTGACTTACTTAAAGTCAGGGCACTGCGGGGCAAAATATATGTGCACACTGGAAAAGTTTGCAGGCATTTCAACATATAGCTTAAAGTGAAGCCTGGTAGCTAATCTTTACGAAGTTACAAGTTGGACACTTCCAACGGATTTAAAACAACTTTCCAACCACATTTAGCTTTGCTATTCCATGTGTCAGCTCTCCAGCGAAGCGTCATCCTTTCGTAAAGGAAACAATAGAGAACCTCCACATGAAATGGAGATGTCATGGCATTTCGCAATGACTACTGGTGTAACAATAACACATCGCAAATTGCAACTCGGATCCTGAACGATAAAATGAAAAGTCTTACTTTAAATATTTTCAATAAGAAACATAACCATGCCATATTTTCGATTTTGCTATTAGTATTCTTCATATATCTTTTTGTTTTCATAATAGTTCCATCCTAAAAAATATAAACATCACGCTCACCCCCCCCCCACTCAGTAGAGATGTCATTAGTCCGGTTTTCCGGGCTAGAAACTCAGCCCGCTTTTTATAAGCGGGCTAGGACTTTTTGAACAATGAACATTGACATATAATTGCGAATCAAAATAGTTTACCGGGCTGCAAGTAGCGCAGAGTAAATTCCTATGGCGAATTCAAGTGAAAATACAGGTTTCAGATGGAATAAACAAAGCATGTTTGAACTCCTGATTAAATGTTTGGCAACTTATAAAGCTAAGTTTACGTATGAAGGAAAATATTTCAACTCTGGTAAGGCCAAGCAATAAAATTCCCTAAGAGAGGAGATTGCAGGAATTTTTCTGGATGAACCCTGTTATTTTATGCCAGTGAATATTGTTCAAACCCCTTCTGCATGAAAATCAAAAGGTGATACGAAGGAGTAAGATGTGGTACGAGCTTGGTGAATTGGTTTTCACGCAATATATGGACTTCAACTCTGGTTCAATTTTCTGCCCAGCAAAGTTGTAAACAATATAATCGATTTAAATTTCAGCCCGGAAAAAGTTAAAAATGGGTTGAAATCTCCCATATAATCAGGCCCTAAGTGCCAAGTTGCATGATCAGCCCTTCATTGTTTGTGAGAGTGCCTCCCCGTGAGGATTGGGGTCCCATTCTAGCTATCCATTAAATCTGTCGTGAACTGGTTTAGTCCATCCCAACTACAAGTCAGAATTCATTTTGTCCTATGAAATAGTCTTTAAAATATTCTCCAAAGTGCTTATACTGTCAAAAGGCCTCAATGGATTGGGAGAAACTTCAGCTACACTATGCAGACTTTAATTTAGTGGGCGTTGTCAATGAGCGTGGTAATGTTTTCCAAAATTAGCGAATGTCACGATTCTGTCTGGATCAGCCCCTGAATATGCCTCTCCACTTCCTCTTTCTGTGTTATTCGGGAAGACTGCTTATCCACGAGTCTAATTACGGGTTTTCTGTTTCGCTCTGACCTTCGAGTCGACATGTAGTGCCCCGATCAACAAATCTGTTAATGATGGTGGGCACGCGCAATGTCTTCTGATTCAGACAAAATTTTTTTACTTGACATTGAAGCAGAGGAAAGAGTTTCTTATGCGTTCTGCTCTGATTCACATAAGCATACAGCTACTTCTTAATTACTCTCCTCCGTGAATAAACAAATACGCGATAAAAAATTCCCTGAAGTGACTTGAAAAGGTGCTGCAAAAGAGCAAATGGTAGATTTCGACTAACATTATGTTTTCTCCGTTATTTTTCGTAAAACGTAAAATGTTCATAACAGAGGGGCGTCAAACTTCACTTGACCACCTAAGACATTACACCGTAAAATCCCGAATATAAGCCCTGGGCTTGTAGAGGCTTGAAAGCCTTTTTGGTAGGCTTATATTCGGAGGGCCTTTATATATATATATATATATATATATATATATATATATATATATATGTGTGTGTGTGTGTGTGTGTGTGTGTGTGAGTGTGTGTGTGTGGTGTGTGTGTGAGTGTGTGTGTTTGTGTGTGTGCTTGCCTGCTTATTTATGTTTGTTAATAAAGGGTTTTGGAGCTTTCTTGTGTTTCTTAAATTTTCACAACCATTGACGACAGTAGCGGTGCCACAGGGGGGGACTGGTTGGGCTTGTCCCCCCCCACTCACGTCTCGCCTAGAAAAATCTTCTAATTCGTGTAAATTCGATGAGAAAGCGTCAGGGTAAGGGTGAGAGACATCTAGCAAGAATTTGATATGGGTTTGGCAGCCAAATTGCATCGTATTTTTAGAGCGTGGCACCAAAAAGTCCCTCCCAGTCTGCGGTGGTTGGCAATGAAGAACGTAGCATTGTTGTCATAGATCTCAAACTATTTACACTCTTTTCTACGAATGCCTAATGTTTTGCTCAGCCTCGAAATTCTTGATTTTTGTTTTTAACCTCAAGATTACTCTTGCATTGC
>OLMO02000001.1:20275626-20306058 GCA_900291935.2 Cassiopea xamachana | reverse complement strand
GTTTGAAACTGACCCTACCCTGGTTTCTTAACTGCTTCTTAACTTTTGCTTAATATCAGCCTCTTGCTTTTTATACACATGTTTCTTGTAGGAAAACAACATGTGTTCTCAAAGCATTCGTAAGTGCCAAATGCAAAATTTGACCTGAAGTCAAAAGAATATGTTCAAGTCCTTTTTGACCTCTTACTTAACCACACAGTTTAACCAGTGGTTTCTGCTAGGCTGTTCTTTGACTTCCCTGACAAATACAGGCCTATTGACCGCTGGACTAGTTTGAGGAGAGCGCACAGACGCAGAAGTTGGACACTCTTCCATGTAGTAAATCATCGCCTAATAATTAATGGTTTCTCTGCTGAAACAATCTGTCCACAGTTGTCGTAGTAAGACATGGGAGTCTTGGAGCTTGTCCTCAAAAGAAATTTCTGAGGTACCGCCCTTTAAAACGTCTGAACACGCCTAATTCAAAATAAAATTTACTTATTTTTATCAATGCTTCTTATACTGAGAAGGAGAAACTGATATTTCAACTTGATGTATTCGAATTTTGAAGATTTAGAACGAAAACAGAAAAGGATATCCCTACTTTCCCTCTTTGCTGTCTCGTGCATGAAAGCTAACATTAGAAGCAAAACAATCTCATGCCAGTACGATGTGGAAACGACATGATTACGCTGGATATGTTAGATCTGGGCTTCATGGACTACACATAGAGAGGAAAAGTAGTCAGAGGTGTGAATTCCGGAGGGTGTGGGGTATCATTCCCCCCTAACAGATAAAAGAGAGCAATTCGCAGGGTGATTGCATCTCTGTGCACCAGGGGTGGTGCCAGAGTAAATGCTTGGAGGTTAATGCTGTCAAAGGGATGACAGTAAAGAATTTTAACGGAGAACACCTTCGTATTCGGCCCCTAAGCCCTCCACTAGCGCCAACCCCATTCTATGCAGAGCAATGATAATATCAAAGAATCATGTCGCGTATAAATTCCAGAGCAAATACTGACTTGGACCATCCGTGGTGCGCTAGCGTGAGATTTTGTTTCTGGTGTTGGACTCAAGGCATACAAAACGAAAATGATAGGTCAGTGTAGCATACTCGCATTTTGTTTCTAGGATAGAGGATCAGTTCTCCTTCAAAGCACAAAGATCAATGACGACAGCAAATTTCTCCCATGTTCCAAAAGGGTGTTTTTCGATGTTCCAGAGGGCGTAGTCCTGCAAATTTTTCTGAGAACAAGCCTCCATCTTCCTCTCTCTTCTCTTGGACAGTAGCTACAGCCATTTTTCGTTTTAACGGTCGCTCCTTTGTTGAAAAGCATTATGGTATACTATGAGAACACTGCGCGACTATCAACTTCTTTTTGCAAATCCAATTTCAAACTAAAATATGAAGGTAAAAGCTATGGTTTTGAAATGAAAATAACAGTTGAATTTTTAAACTGAAAAAATGTTATATTTCTTAAATAAAAGCAAAGTTATGGCTTTAGAATAAAAAAGTTTAGAAACTTAAACTTGAAAAAAGTTATTTTTTGAATGAGAACAATGGGCCACCATAATGGCGATCTTCCAACGTCTGTTATCATGCTATGGATGAATTTTTCGCATGGCAAAATCCATTTCTGAAGGGCAAAAGCTTCTGACACCCCTCCCCAATGAAATTATGGTAGTTACACCCCTAAAAGTAGGACTCCCCGACTAGGGCCGTCATCTACACATATTAGCAAGCGAATTCAGAAATTGAAGTGTTGGTTTCTTACTTTCTGACTAAGTTGTAAACTCAAATTCCTGGAAAAGGCTCAAGTTGGCTGCCACACAACTATATCTGCATCTCTATGCACCACATACCTGTCGTGTGATGCTCCTAAATTCTAGCTTGAGGAGAGGGATTTTGAAATAATTAAAATTGCAGCTTAGCATGCATCTATATACAATGTTAGTGAACTATTAGAATCAGGGCCTCCTGCCCCAAGTGTCGCCAGGCTTGCAAATGTGCCTAAATCTCAATGATATATAATCCATCCTCAGTAGGCAATACAAATTTACTTGTATACATTAAATATATACTAAATCAAGTGATCAGAAAGCGGACAGAACGCAAAGTGATTTTTGCTTCATGCAAGATGTTGACGGGCCACAAGAACAGACAGCGGGCCACATGAGGCGCGTGGGCTGTAGCTTGCCCATCCTTGAGCTATGCACTCAACAGCTCCAAGACACTTTTTAAGGCAAGAGTCTGCTGCAGAAAATTAGGCAATAATAATATTCAAATGCTACACCTCTTCACCTACACAACACACAGAACTAAAAATGAAAATCTTCTGCCGTGTGAATGGTATCAATGTATCACCCTGTTCTACTGATACTTCTCTCCTTGTACCTCGGTGACGATCTCGTAAATTTTGCATGAAAGCACCATATTTGGGTTGCTTTGGTGCTCGCAAGCCAATTTCATCTGCTTTATCAGGCTGCATAGCGTGCCTTTTTCACATCCTAATTCCATCTTTGCCATTATACAATAATAGAATGCAATAACAACATCTGGTAGGGTTAAGGATTGTCNCCTATGATATTGAGGTGCGCACTTGAAAGAGCTTGGAGTTTCATCTCAAGCGTAGGTAGTTCAGCTCTAGTTATCAGCGTATTCTCTTGGATCGCCAAGGACAATTGTGATTCAACGTGGGGTTCCAATATGTTTACTACTTCTTGAAAAGCGCCCTTGTGAAACAGCAGCTTTGCATACTCAGTTTTAAATTCAGATTGATCAGGAGACAACTCTACTGCTCGTTTGTGGTGAATTTCTGACTTTGTCTTTGCTTCTTCACGCTCTTTGTCACTTAATGGTCCAGCGGCAGGGTGGAAATCAAATTTCGGTGCCCAGTAGGCTATTGCATNTGGTATAAAGTTCCAGCGAAAGAATGCAGGAGGCTGAAGTACAAAGTGTCATCGGATGCCATCTCGCAATTCATAATGCTGTATACAACCATAGAAGCCAAACGCCGCATAGTTACTTTTGTAGGCATTCTTGACATATGCTTAAACATCTCATTGAGGTGATACCAAACATACTGAATCAACTTTCCCGACTCAGTATTGTTGCTTTGGCACACAAGTGTTTGGTAGCTCCATGCTTCTGCAAGGTAATAGAATGCCTCCTTGCTTCCCCATTCCACATCGCCCGATTGGGCAACCATAAGATTTGCAATATCAAGCAAAGCATATTCAAAACAACTCATCACTTCAGAATCGCGCAGAGCTTTCTTGACTGTTTTTCGTAAGAAGTCAATCGAGAACTTCCAAGGCTTTCGTGGCCCTCGCACAAGGCGATAATTCTGATCAAAGCTAAGGATCGCTTCAAATGGATCCCTGCGAACGGCGAGGACTTTCTTCAATGCTGTTTTAACAAAATCACTGTGCACATGGCTGATCATGTTGTTTTCTGGTATGAAGAAATTTGGTAGATTATGCGAAGCCAGGCACGTTATAAGTTCATCAAGCAACGCAAACAAACAGCTGGCCATATTAGAATCGGACCAAAAGGATTCTGGTACTCTTTCACACACCCAAAATAAGATGGTTTTCAAATGATACGTGGCAATTATTTGTGGTGAAGAGAAGTACTCCCGGTGTAGTAACTTTAGTAGCATATATGCTTTTTTCTGGAAGACTGTTAATGATTGAGCAAGAGTTCTTTCTGCCATAGAGAATGATATGCGCCACTCAAAATCTGGTTCAGGACTTAATCGGTGACCAACAGGAACCAGGAGGCAACCATCGGACACAATTTGCTCAATCGTAGAGGCTGAGGGCCAGTTCCAGAGACGCTGTCTTTTTTTCCATTCAGAAGCTGATTGTGGCCATGTGTTGCACTTAATAGCATAAACATTGTCCAAGTCGATTGGTAGCTGTGGACTTTCTGTTGAGAATGCTGGTCCATGATCAGTAATTTGGAAATCTGGTGGTGGGGACTTGTGAACTAGGTCCCTTACAGGTTTTGTAAAATCCTGGTTACTTAAATACCCCAGCTTAAATACACCCATTTTTATCGCCAACTTAACAAATCCTGCATGAGATGCAGGTTCCATTGGATGGCAAAAGTCGGGGCCGTCATAGCTAACATCACTCGCAATGATACTTGGGAGTATTCGAAGCATGTCAAAATCCGAATGGAAGATCTTCCTATCTGTGATTCTGTTGTAAAATACTGGCAGGAGTAGGCCCTCTGCGGCACTTCCAGATGCAATCACATTCCCCAACTTACCTTCCGGCTGCGTTGACTTCAATTTCTGCTCATATTCTTCTAAAGTTTTGGTAACAGAATCAAAATACGTCCTTTCTTGTAATTCTGAAATTCTTTGTGTAGGTAGATAGTACTTCAAAAAGAATGAAAATTCGTACTCTTCAATTCCTGATCTGGGATCTACTCCCTTTTTGAAGGGGAAATTCACAGTAGCCTGATTCATGATTGACTGCCTAAAAGAATATCAAAAACAAACAATTCAGATTCTAGCAAATTTTTTAATGATTTATATTACCGATTTGTTTACGCAAAAAATCTGAAATGTTTTTTCCAGAAATTATTGACAGGTGAAGGGTGCAGAAGCATACAATGAAAAGGGAGGCTGCTCAGTACCCTAGATATTGCTATTCTGTGACCATACTCAACTGGCAGTTCAATATTACCCTACGCTAATATTGCACTTCCTGAACCACTCACCCTATCACAATGCCCTGCTATGTTTGTTCACAAGACCCCCCTTGCGCTGCGTCATGGTCACACTTCAGGCTTTTGCAGCTTCCGAGGTGTGCAAAATATCGCACGTCTTGATTTCTTCGGTGTGGCAACTTTTCCTTGCTAGTTCGTGCTTGTTTATGAGGAATTCAATGTTCACTGCTTGCTATTTCTGTTGATTTTTAACATCCAATCCCTTCAGGAAAAACTATGATCAATTGGTTATTGGCCGATAGAAATCGGAATATAATTGCTTTCAAACTGACTTTTCAAATATCGCACATCAGCACTCGCCATCACACGCCACCACACGCCAGGGAGGCTTTACGTGTGTGATAGCTAGCACTCCTATCATAATCTTTCCACAAGAGCCTGCACTTAGCACAAACACCTCCCCATTCCTCTTTTCTTCTTCAACAACAGCAACAACAGTAAGTGCTGACAAAATTCCTTAAAACACCGGCTTAGTATCAACAACAAATATGTCATTGTCAGTTTACATACAAAAAAGAATATAAGACAATCAACCACCTAAACATAAGAAAAAAACAAGTGGAGATATTCCTTCCCACATATTAAAAATGAAACCAGATCGTTCCTTCAACAAGGTAACAAACGTTGCAAACACAATGGTCCAATCCTGCATTTTCCCTGGCCCATTAAAGCTAGCAGATGTATCGCCTGTATATAAAGATGGTAACAGCAGTTTGAAAAGTAACTATCGACCTATCAGTGTATTATCTGCCTTCTCAAAAGTATTTGAAAGCCTCCTAAAAAGGCAAAAGGCACCGTTTATGGAACCTAAACTGGCAACTACTATATGTGGATTTAGAGACAGACAGTACCCCCATATGCTCTACTTAGAGTCACTGAGTCAATCCTTATGCATATTGACAAATCAGGTGCATGTGGAATGGTGTTGATGGATCTATCATAAGCACATGACTGTCTACCCAATGACCTGCTTCTAGCTAAGATGGAGGCTTATGGATTCAGCATAGATAGTCTAAAACTCATGCATAGTTACCTTGTTGGAAGAAGACAAAGAGTGAAAATAGGTACTTCCTTTAGTACACGGTAGGAAATTATATCAAGTGTTCCACAGGGGTCTGTTCTAGAACCCTTCCTATTTAACTTATTCATAAATGACTTCTTTTATGAGATACACACTCTCAGGTAAGCAGTTTTGCAGGCAATAATACAATATATGCATGTGGACAAAATCTAGATTCTGTCGCTTTAAACATCGAAAGTGACATGAAAGCTGCCATTTGCTGGTATAAAAACAATAAAATGGTTGCAAACCCTGAAAATTTCAACTAATGTTCATAGGTCTAAATGATGGCATTAAATTATGTATTGATATAAATGGCATTGTGGTCCAGATGACTGAAAGTGTAAAGTTATTGGGTGTGACAATTGACTCTATGCTAAACTTCCACCAGCATGTACAATCAATCTGTAAAAAAGCTTCAAATAAATCCAGAGCTTTTTCTAGAATTGCTCAAAACCTTGAATACGAAAAATATTATGTTATATAATTCGTTTGAACTATCTAATTTTAATTGCTGTCCACTAATGTGTATGTTCAATGGGGAATCATCGAACAATATGGGTCTATCTTTGAGGAGCTTCTGCAGAAGAGAGGTGAGCATATAATGCATACAAAAAATACACATACATTACTTTTGGAGGTCTACAAATGCTTAACCTCAAAAATCCCTCCTTTCTGTGGGATCTCTTCGAGCGTAGGCTCACAAATTACAATCTTAGAAAAAAGGATCTCATCCAACTACCAAGTACAAAGACAGTGAGGTACGGATTAAATTCACTGAGATTAGAGGAAGTATACTATGGAACACACTCCATGACATGATTAAATCTTCCAAGAAAGACAGACAGTTCAAAAACAGAATTAAAGATTGGACGGGATCCACATGCTGTATTTAAATTTGTATATAAGCATTGTAAATAGGAAGAGCAGTTGGCCTGTGTTAGTTTTTAACTACTCCTTTTGTAGCTAGCCTTATATAAATGCATTATCATTATTATGATTATTATTATGTGAGAATGAAATTGAAGTTTGAAAAAAAATATTATATTATATATGCTCCTTTTGTCTCCAGTCAGAAACATTGCAAAATGTTGTATCCAGCTGGACGAGGGCAGATTCACATGGAGATATAACTCTGTTCTTCTTTTTCTTGCAAACACATTCTCGTCACTTAAACAATGCACTGTTTATGCTGATCTACCGTCCTTTCTATCTCCATGCTTCATTACCGGTGAATCTATTCGTCCTGACCTTCTTCTACTTACAGACAAAAATATACTTTACATATTTGAGCTTACAGTAGGTTTTAAAACTAAGATGCAGAGCAATAGCGATCTTAAAGCTGCCAAATAAAGCTCGTTGATTATCGACCTCTCTTTCTCTTACAGCAAAGTCAAGTTTGTCAACCTTTGTATGAGCGCTGTTGGGGCTATGGGTTCTTCATGCAATTCTCTTTTGTCCTTGCTTAATGATTTACACTTCGAAAAAGACTATTCAAAAAAGAATCATCATGACAACTATGAATATCTCAATTAGATCTAGTTACTATATCTTCTGTGGTCGGAACAAGCCTTGGACTAATCCAGAACTTTTGGCACTGTAATTTCTTCATTCCTAATATCTGTTTATTTTTATAGTTTTTTTCTTTCTTTCTTTATACAATATGTTGAATTTTTGCATGCTCTTTACAAACAAGACAAGTATACACTGCCACGTATTTTGTGAGGTGTATTATTGTAATTAGTAATACATATATTCAATGAGAAGTTTAAAACAAAAAATTTAAGCCTGGTCTCCATATAGCTTTCTAGTGCCGACGACCCACCGGCGACATTGCTACTGAAGCATATTTCCATATACTTTTCACTCACCGGCGACCCACCAGCGATGAGCTCTCCTCCGTAGAGAATTTTAAAACAAAACCGAAATATGGTAAAAGTAACCCCTATTTTCAATTCAGGATCTAGAAGTGACGCAAATAATTATAGGCCCATCTCAGCAGTCTCTGTATTCCCCAGGATTCTTGAAAGAATAGTTCATAATCAAATTTATTAACATTTGAAGGCAACCAAGGCCCTAACAATGAATCAGTCAGCCTTTCAAAAATTCTATTCAACAATTACATCATTGATTGATAGTACCGACAAATGGTATGATAATATTAACGACAAGCAACTTAATTCAACAATATTCCTCGACTTGAAAAAGGCATTTGATACTGTTAACCATGCAAACTTGATAGAAAAGTTGAGGAAATACGGCAGTTCAGATATTGCTGGTGACTGGATTCAATCATATCTCGAAAATAGGAAACAGTATTGTGCCGCAAATGACCTCAATTCGGGGACTAAAACTGTAACTTGTAGTATCCCACAAGGCTCCTGTCTTGGCCCCCTCCTCTTCATAATATACTTGAATGACTTTGAAAATGCTTGATACACTCTAAAGCAGGTCTCTACGCTGATGATACTCATATCACCGTAGTATCTACTAATGTTGAAAATCTAATCCAAAAGACCCAAATGGGATTGTCAAATATCAGGCTGAAAAGTATTCTCCCTCAATTCTCATAAAGCAATGTATATCGAGCCCTAGTTGAAAGTCACATCCGGTATTCTGATGCAATCTGGGGGTAGTTTATCAAATACAGAAATAGATTCCTTTGTGTTTGACAAACACAAAAAATAGATTTTTTTTGTTTTTTGCTTTACAAGTATACTAAGTATTCTAAGCAGCATTTTAATATAATTAAGATTAGCTTAGTTTTCCATTTAATGTTGACAGGGCACATTGTAAACCAGTCATATACTGAATGCATTTCTACCCTGCTTAAATAAGTAAAAATGAAAATGAAATGAAATGTCTGCGGTGGGTCAGTCGGTGGGTTGCCGGTAGGTTGATGGTGGGTTGCCGGTAGGTCGCCAGTGAGTCACCGGTAGGTTGATGGTGAGTCGCCGGTAGGTAGCCTGCACTAGAGAGTTATATGGAAACCAGGCTATAGTGCTGGTGTTCCACTTTTGCAAACCATTTCTGACAAATAACCCTCCACAAACTTAAAGAGTCTTTGACAAAGATAAAGGAAAGAACATAATTTTCGATATCGAGCAAAGATTGGAGTGTTCGAGTGAAAATTAAATAAAATGTAAACATTTGACATTATGACTAAAGCACTTAAATGCACTGCGTTCTTTAATTAAAATGTCTCCTTAATTTTGTTTCAAAATGTTTTAATTCCTGCTCTACACTGGGAAGTAAGATCGAGCATACCATAAATATGGGTGCCAAATACAATAATACTTTGAATATGATAACAAGATTAAAAGTGAAACTAAGGGCTTGACCAGCAATGTCCCGCATGTAGTAACAGCATACGCGCTGAGTACCTCGTGATTTTAAGTTATTTAGGATATATCGCGAATCAGGATTGTCTAGCATATATGCATGAATATTTCCGATAATTATGAACCAGATGAAATCCTAAGACAGTACTTGACCAAGGCTTGAGAAGGACAAAAATATGTACACGTAATAAACATTTTATCAGTCACGAAGCCACCTTTCAACAGATTGGGGGGGGGCAGCCTGACCGGACGGGTGTGGCAACCACACTTAAATTTAAAATTACTTATTGGACACACAGGGAAAGGGAGGATTTTGGGGGCTTCAATCAGAAATGTTTTCATCACCACACCCTTTGCCCTTGCTATAATATGACCAATGCTTTTATAGTTCCATAAAGGAAGCCTTGGGGCGTATGCCACTAGAAAGAATTTTCTCTATAATTCTGCCAGAAAGAATATTCCCTATGACTCTGACAATACCCTTTTGCAAACATCATTGACTCAGCGTTCTTAAACTTCAATATATGATCTTTGTCAGACATCTAGAGAAAACAGCAAGTTGCCAAATGGCCGAGATTGAGACTTATGAGCGGGCAAGGCCAGGCAAAATTCCTCAGTTTGGTGGACAATGCCCCCCTATGTCCCCTCCTAGCTTCGTTACTGCATTATATGTTAATATGCATAGGCCGCGGAGTAATGGGCCTGGCTGGGCTATGGCTCCATCAATAATTCAGTCGGATTTTACAATGGTACTAGGAATAGTGGCGGGGTGGTAGGGGGCCTGGAGGTCCAAAACTTCAAACCAGAGTTTTTGAGGGGGCGCCAAAATGCTTGAGAGGCGGAAAGTTGCTTCTTTACAGACAATATTTGCAGTCATACAAGAGAAAGCACTACTTTTGACAAGATCAATCATACTGTGCGTTGAGAGTCATTGTTCAGTTCGCCTTCTTCACCATCGCCAATGCTCTTATGGCTTTCAGAATTAGTTAGAATGTCTGTTGGGTTTATGTTGGACTCACAGGGGCGTTGGAAGCATGAGGACAGCGAGGGCAGGCTACCATCAGTGTTTTCGTATTGATAGCTGCAGCATAAAGCTTAACACAAAGCAATGAAATTCACATTTACTTTGCTTTCTAACTGAAAACGGAATACAGCCAAAGTCTAGGTCTTTGTCAAGCTTGAGTCTTGCGTTATTCTTCTATCATTCTTAAGCTTCAGTGATTTTGAACTTTGATTTTTAAATAGATTATGTATTCACAAAATAGTATATATCTTTCAGGGATAACCATGGGCTATGAGTATGTAACATCAACCAACTTTTGGAACTGGAGAAAGTTCAGGAAATTGGGCCAATACATCATCAAAATGAAATAGTTTTTGAACAGCTGAAGGCTACCTAATGCTTGTGGAAGGCGAAAGGACGTTTTTCAGCCATCTGAGAACCTTTCCTTTGAGAATTATTTCTCCTGGCCCAACTATGGTGTGCCCTAGAGTAGACACTGGATACGAGAGAATGTGTAATACACTTTCTGCAAACTCTGCTTAAAATAGTAGTAAAATGGTTCCTTATGAAATACTGCATTTGCAAAACCCAGTCCCAAAACAGCGTTTTCCATCCTTGTGAAAGCCTTTATTTTGAAAAATTTTGGTGGTTCTATAGTAGATGCTGGATATGAGAGAATGTATATTGTAAACAACAAGTTTTAAAGCTGTAATCGAACAAACAAAATTAAGATACCATAGCAATCAATTACAAGTTAAGTCCAACACAAGCAATTGCTTCACATTCACAAGGTTCAACAAGTTTCGATAGTAAAATCCAAAACCCTGCTACAACTAACAGCTAACGACAATTCCAATACAGCAACTTCCAACTGACGCTTTGCTCACAACGACAACAAATACAACAACTTCTCATGGCAATTTCAAAACGATTCTACTTCACTTCTCAGCGACTGAAGCACGGCTGACTTTACTGACATGAACAGCACAGAACATAGACAACACACCCATATTACACTGACAATAACATTACCTTTAAACAAAGACATGATGACAGTAACTATGGAGATGGCGTGTGACACAATAACATGAATGCGAATGATTACTACAAAACGGAACCAAGAGGAACAGAAACCACATATTACACACGTATTGAAAAATAAAAACGAAACTAGTACTCTAACAATATTACAGTGAAAGTTTTCGATAGCCATGCTTGCCCTCCCGGCCCCACTGCCTGTAAATAACCATTGCTTGCATTGCTTTAAGATATTGGAATGAATAGTGATCGACGACAATAGAAAACTTTACGAACCAGGTAAATCATTTATTTGAAATTGTATGGCTCTTTCATCAGCAGCCTAAGTGTAAAGTTTTTCAAGTACTAGATTTATTTTTCAGATTGCAACTAACATAAATTATATTCCAAGGACTGGTTACATAGATCCCTTATTATTGTACTTAACATTCAATATATAATTCCATAATAGCAGTTTTCAGGCATCTGGGAACCTTAAATTCGGAATTTTTCCTTCCGGCTCCACCATGGTGGGTCCTCGAGTACAGACTGTGTACGAGAGAAAGTCTGATGCATTGCACGTCCTACTACCGTTGCATCAAAAGCCTTTATACTCCCCAGTGTTACAATAGTAATCTACCGTTCTATTTTGTTGCCCAACCAGGGCCTCAACCAATTCCATTCTTGCAACCAAAGTATAAATAATCCCTCAATCTTTTGAATTTCTAGCCACTCGCCTCTCCACCTTAAAAGGGGGCGGTGAAATAGGTTTGGCCCCAGGCCCGTAGCCATGGAGTGGCAAATGCTACCCCTGGGCAACAGGATGCCAGCATTTTGCCACCCCTGGGAATTTTTTTGGAATTCTTTATTGCTGCTTCATCTTTGTAGCTGAGGAGACAGCTTCTGAAATTTTGGTTGAGCTCAACCTTGGTCTTTGTGGCATACTAGAATGTTCAATCTTTTCCTGCACACACATTGTCAATTTGATTGCGATAACGTAAAGTATGAAATAGGCTCTCAGGCTTTGTACCACGTGATTCCTCCAGGACTATTTTGCCAACCCTGAAACACAGGTCTGGCTACGAGCTTGGTTCGCCCCCCCCCCAGCGAGTCACAGACCCACCACGGTACTGACTAGGAACAATATTTTTGGAAAATGGTCAAAAATATAAAAATTTTCGGCGGTTTCCTAAGATCTAAGTTTCCGCGGCCACAGATATCCACAGGTAAGATTGTCTGTTTGTCAGCCAGAGCTCTTAGCTGAGAAAGATACAATATTTCCTACGTCTACACGCATGCTTATATGATCAATTTGGTACATGTACATTAAAATTAAGTGCTACCTGACGTTATAAATGCTGTGTAACAATTAATGTTTAATTTGAATCCAGAGAATCATTGTTTTGTACTGTACTTACCAATGCACTCCAAGCAGCCCAAGAGAAAATGAAAAGTGAAACAAACTGGTTGCCTCGTATGAGACAAAAGAGCTCTACAGCCTCCTTTTCAAGAATTGTTGAAGTGAAGAAATGATAACTCGAGAACAATGCTAAGAGCGCCCCCCGCCCCACCCTGTTATATTATACAGGGTATTATTCAGCAGGCGCAGAGCTTGGGGGTCTAGACCCCTGTCTTTTTCAGCAAATGAACAAAAGTGCCCTTCCTGTAGTCCCCTCTATATATCCAAAGGGATGTTTGCCTAATAATAACAATCATTGGCTTTCAGAGCAATAATATCAGAAAACCTCTCACAGTATTCTCTCCACTTAAGAACCTGCAAGACAATATTCCTGTGATTGTAGGAGATAAACCAAATCACAGTACAACTGGGTATTGTCGAAGTAGGCCAGAACAGTGGCCATAATACATAAAGTTTTTGTACCTAGGGTGGTAGCTCTTTAAGGTGGTTATATACATTTTGATATTCTCAGAGGACAGCATAGCAAACTTTTGGAGAATTTTGTGGTCATGCTAAATTTTTTTTAGGCTGTATTTCTAAATAGTAAATCTACTAGTCGCTTTTAGATTCTAGTATTTACAATTTTGCAGATAATTTATACGTCATTAGCTTGGTACCTTCACTTGGAAGCTCTGTGGAATTTGCTAGGCCAGATGATTCGATGGCCTAAATTGAGTTAGATCTGATGCACTAACTTTTACCAACGCGATTTCTTTTTGGCGATTTACCGATGCTTTATGAGGTTGCCGACTGCAATTTATTTTGCGAGACAGTCCACACTTGGTTTTTGCAATTGGTTAGTGGTTACATGTTTGTTTAGCATGTCATTTATCTTGAATGCGATACAAAAAACATTGGGATCTGCTGTGTCATTTGTTGTGGATTATGGTAAATGGATAATTGGTTGCAACCAAAATGCAGTTGCACTTGAAAATTCACTTGTTCCTTGTGCGTCACCTTTGGTTTCCACAAGAAGAGGGTATGAGTGTTATGTTGTACCAGAAATTTCAGTATCGTCCAAGGGGCATTCCATGCACTTAGGCCCGAAGATCTCCGGCGTGGAGTTACCTTTCCTGTCGGCGTGACGGCATGGATATAGTCTAAAACCTATAATCTTTGGCTTACTAGTATAATAAAATGTAAATCTCTATACACGGTTCTGTTGATCTTTGCACCTAAGGGTATTCCAACCTTCAACGTTAGCGTACACCTGAGGAGCTGTTGGCGTACACCTGAGGAGCTGCTGGTGTGCCTCCGGCTTGAGTTTTGCATGGAATGCACTCTGGAGTACCGTATAGACTTATGTATATACCAGTGTTGATGTAATTATTGATCATTATATAAAGACTAGTGTTATGAAGTAAAAACCGGGGTTTATTCATGCTTTTCACATTTGTATTTTGTCTGCCAATGGATGTTTGCATTCTCAAGATAATAATAATAATAATAGTAACCAATATTTTGACAGATGAACTTGTTCAGATTTAAGCAGTCTGCTATCCTTCAAGGACCTGTTTCCTACCTATTAGTAATCAGAAGCTAAAAGCAAATAGAAAAGAAATAGTTAAAAACATACAAGTAAAAGAGTATATTTCCCTTGGAATCTACAGAGTCTTAGATAGTGGTAGTTTCTTTTTGAATAGTAAGATGGATCTTTCTTTGTGAATAGATTTTTCCAGTTGATTATAAATGCGTGCCCCTTGTTAGGCAAACAACTTTTTTCCAGTCTTATTCCCAAGATACCGTCATGGCTATCAGATTCTTACATTTACCCTAATGGATCTCCTGGATTCCTATGTAATTTTTTTACATTTCTTGGAAAGTATGTTTGTGCCAATACTCCTTGCATGTTTATTCAGCCAAGACCAATGTGATAATGGATATCTTCCACTTTTGCATTCTTTTTTATTTCCAGTTCCATGTTTCAAGATGAAGATGGAGATTTAGCTCATGAGTTTTATGAAGAAGTTGATCCTTTAGAAGGCAGACCATGGATGAGAAGAGTTACTGAAAATCTCACAGAACAGGGCATTGTAAAGCTGAGATATCCTAGGCTGCATGTAGATTTTCCAGTAGCATTGTACGAAGGGTAGCAGTACTGTAAATAGATCAAAGCTTTGTGGAGTTTGTTTAATGAAGGTCATATAGTACTATGACAAATGAGAATTGAATAAGTTCTTTGAGAACAAAGTGCTTGCAGCTCTGGAAAGTGAAATAATTAGCATGAAGTCTGATTTGAAATGATTGAAACTGTGCAGTTTGTATCATCAGATTTACTCATTTTCATGTTATTTAAGCTTGTGGATATAACCAGTAAGTTATTATATGCTTGAATAGAAGTTGCCCTTGGATGGAAGCCACACCAACAAATACATGCAAATATACTTAGCTGAAATCTAGCTATAAGAAACAGATGAATTAATATGAAGCATGTAGGTGCTAGGGTTTTCCACTAATGATGTTTCCAATACATTTTTGCTTACATAATAACAGTGGAAAATATCATTGTAAGCAACAGAAAGTATGAAAACAATAGTTAGAATTTGTGGCTTTTATTCAAGGAAATACAGAGTTTAGAAATTATAGCAATGACACTGATGTATAGAGAAAGTAAATGAAAACTATTCATTAATGTACCAAAGTATGTAATGCAATCAAATTCATTTTCAGTTTTTGTGGGGCCTCTGTTTAGTTCTTCTTTATAATTTTTGGCTTTAAGCATAATGATTAAAGCCTTTGTGTGACACCTAGGTCTTCCAAGTGATATTCATGAATGGAGGGCCTGAGAACTATAACATTTTGTAATTACTCAACTTTTACATTTGGATGAGGAGCAATCAAAATCTTTCTTTTATGATGGGCATCCCCAGCAAAAATAGGCTGTGTTACCCTTGACACTAGAGGAGACTCTTTTTCTTTTCTACTTCAATTAGTAATAACTACAACTAATAACAGTTATATACTGTGCTGTCCCTGGCATAGGAAGACACAAGATCTTCAAGCATCCACCAAGGACAGTACTTAAACTCTTCGGAAATATACCCTCTTTTCTACAAGAATAACATGTATGAGAATATTTAGACTCAAGAGAATTTTGAGGCTCAATAAAAAATTAGTTATCCTTTTTGAGGAGAATCTCAGCTCATCTTCATTTTATTTCTGTTAATGTGCATGGCATGCAAAATCCAAAAACATCCAGGCTAGGGTTGTTAAATTCCCTACCTCTTTTCAATTCCTGGGATTTGGGAAATCAGACTTCTGGGAATTCCCAGGAAATTTCCTGAGAAAATAGAACAATAGAAATTTACACATGCTTCACCATTTAATTAGCTTTTTGGCTTAATTCTTGATCTTTAAAGAATTTTTTAGAGATATGAGCTTATCTAGAACAGAATCTGCAAGTCTACTATGAATTTTGGTAAAAAGGTCAGTTGATCTGAAACTTCTCTTGCTTACCACAGAATTATTATAAACATTTTGTTTGATTACAGTTAGGAAAGTAGTATTATAGCTAAAAGCTGTAACGCCAAGAAAACTAACCTATTTACAATTCTCGAAATATCAATAATAAATAATAACTGTAAAGCCCTAAATTTTTGACAAAAATTTGCATAAATCCATCCCACTTGTTATTTCCGCCTGAATTCAGGTAGAGTGTTGGAATCTTTAATTTCTGTTGGTAATGTGAACCAAAAAAGACAATTTCTGTATTCATTTTTTTATAGTCCATATATAGTTTTTTGCCGCTGGCAGTTGCAACTGATTTTTGTTTCTCAAGTTCTACTGATTATTTCTCTCAGTAAAAACATCCCACATAATAGGTGGATTCAAACTATGCTTTGTTTTGTATATTTGTAATACATATGTGATGCATACTTTTTTATTTTATACAAATATTTAGACTCATAATCGCCTTAATATTCGTATAAAATAAAAAGTATGCATCACATATGTATTATATTGTTAAGAATAGCTTGAGAATTATGTAGAGCTGAAGCTTCATCAAGACTTAGAATTTTGTATACTTGAGCTATAATGGTGCTTTCAGATTAACTTTTGGACAATCAATATAATATGTATTACTCTGTTTGTCTTTTGATTTGCTTTATGATGAAGTAAGACATCAATAAAGATTTGAATATATTACTTTTATTTCCAGACAAAGTTAAAGTTACACCTTTGACATTAAGGAATAATGTAAGAGTATTTTTAGGCTCAAAACCAGAAAAATTTAGGAATATTGTGGCTAAGCAAAAAGCTAGGTATGCATATAAAACAAAGTTTGTAGCAGCACATATTTCTCTAAAGGAATCAATGCCAAATTCTTCCAACGTTTGTCAGCAACTTTCACCATGGTTTCTGCAGGCAAAGTACTGTGAAATCTGACTAGCCCAGGAGTGAAAAATCCACCAGTACAATGGACATTGACATTACAATATCTTTTATTTTGGATAAAACCTTACAGACGAATAACTTTTAGTGTGAACTTTTGAACTGAAATTACAAAATGTCGGTTTCGGGATTTCCGGGGAAAATATTTGCTATCCCGGGAACCCAACCCTAATCCAGGCAGTATTTTGGCTCAAAGGTGAGAGAGAAGGTACCCTCTCATCATTATCAGTAAAAAAATGCTTAGGGTAGAGTAAAAATTATAAACTGAAAAAGTGCCTTTTTAGGAGAAACAGATTACCAAGTACTTTACTTTACATAGTTAATGTGAACTTGGTTGGAAAGTTAAAGCTGTTATCTTATATTTGCTATTGAGCTGTGTGCTATTTTTTTCCTCTTAAAACTTTCACATACATAGCAGAGAAAGACATGTTTTTTTCATAAATGCAAAAATGGGCTTGGGAAAAGGTGTGACCCAAATATTTTCCCTGGAACACAGTCTTCCTTGCTGTTTTTCTTGGACAGCACCCTTGGATGAACTTTCCAATGTCTTGTAGTCATGGGAAATTAATTAATCATAGAGATATTGAAAGCATTACATGTATAAAAACTCCCCGTCCTTGTTTTTATGAAATTACCGCACGTTTTGGTAGCGCGCACAAGTGATCTTATGTGTGCAACGGCAATACCAAGACAATTTATACACACATACTCAAATCCATGGGCGTAAGGGGGCTTCAAAGTTAGGGGGTTGTAAATTTTCTGTCCAGAATATCAAATAGAACTGGAGATCAGGCAGAGAAGTTGTCGGAATTTCCTATTGTTCTTTCAGAAATTTACCCAAGTGAAACGGATTTCTGCCCAACTTGGGGGGGCTGCGGCCCCCTTCCCACTCCCGCCTCCTACGCTTATGCGCAGATCTAATCAGGAAACAATGCACAAGATATGCAACTTGCAATAAAGTTAGCATTTACCAAACAAGCTTGTTCAAGCAAAGAAAAATGCTAGTTTAGAAAATAAGTGTTTCAACCCTAAAGACTTTCTCAATTTGAAAAATTTTTATAGCAGCACACACTCATGAAGTAGGAAGCCAGTTTATTTAATCTGCAGCCAAAATGGACATGGATTGCTGGCTATGCTTGTTTCAAGTTGTTTATTGAGTAGTTTCTGGGTATGCAGTCTCTGTCTATAGCTTTTTTCTATAGTCTATAGCCATTGCCCCTCTCTCCATTATGTGATAAGCAGGGGGCATCGTGGTCGGCGACAGGGGGGCCACGGCCCCCATTTTTTTCGAAATCGTTGTATTTTCGGAAATTTTAATATTTGGTCGGACTATCTGTGAACTGTTGCTGTTGGTAAAGATAGAAGTTTCAAATTTTATCTGAAAATCCTTGAAATTGCCCCCCCCCCTTACTCCACAGGTACTACGACGCCTGTGGTGCTAAGGCGAAATGTGTGTGAAAAGCTGGTAAGAAGCTTTTAATATTACAATTTAACCACTAGCAGTCTAAGAATGAGGTAACTTTAAAACTAGCCCTTGAGCTAGGCTCCTTATAAACTTGTTTTTCATTTTTTTTGATTTAGTTGAATCTGTTCATCAATATGGTACACGGCACGTCACAAGACATGAAATTTTCCTAACCCAGAAAAAATCCTTGCAGTATGTTATTAGGTCAGTGCGCTTCTGTGGAGCTAAATACTAGAATGGCATTCCTGTGGATATAAAAAAATCACCCTCTGCTAACATCTTTCGGCAAAAACTCAAAGCCTTCCTCTTTGAGACCTACAGAAGTTGATAATAGAAACTCTAATTCAGATATTCACCATCAGCCCATAGTTCTTGTTGTCTGAAGAAATCTAATGAGACATTTTGAAGCGGGGGGGAGGAGTTCTCTCCACGATCAACTACTGAGAGAGCTCCTCCTTTAAGTAATTCCCCCCATACAATTCACCATGTTCTTTGTTTGGTATTGTATATTGTAATATTGCATTAGTTTCAATTGTTGATTTGTTAATTCTGTATGTGTAATATTATGTTGTAGGTATGTATTAATTACTTATTTTGTAGGTATGTATTGTTTTGTAGGTATGTATTAGCATTAGTTTTGGAATTGTTAATTGTTTGTTAATTTGAATAAATTATAGGTAGAGAAATTTATAATATGAAACTGAAATGAACTGTAGTAGAATCTATATATTGAATCGTCCCTGCCAATTTATACTTTTGGTGGGGCTTGTTATGTCTTAGATCTGATGAGATGCTTTCCATAAAATAGATATGCCATACAGTACACTCCCAACAACTCGAAGTCCCAATAACTTGAGCTTTCACAATATCGAAATGATTCTACAGCTCCCTTGACCAATAGTGCTCAAATACTTTTATATGAAAACACCCCCGATAGCTCGAACCTTTGATATCTCGAACTATTTTAATGGTCCTTGAAGGTTAGAGTTATCGCGAGTTTACTAGCATTGGGCTCAAATCTTGACTGAACGAGATTGAAGCCTCTCGTCCAATAAAGATTTGAGCCCTATGCCGCGTTTACTGGATTTACAAATCACACATGCCCCAATTTCAGATTCACAATTGCGATTTACAAGCCCACACTTTAAGTCAGGTTTACACTTATTCAAGGTTCTGACGGGGAGAGGGCTGGCTGCACGTAACTATTAGCTGCAAAATACCTTATCCTAGTCTCATCATTGTGATTATATACTAGTACAATAGGCAATCCCGACAATACCTATCTTTTCTGCTATGTCATGTGACTGCAGCTACTATCTAGTACTATCTTCTTCGTAGGTGGCTCTTAAACTACTGTATTCCATCTTAATTTCTTCTTCAAACCCTGGTCTTTTACAAGACTCATTTCTAAGGTCACTATACTGGAAAATCATCTAATCGTCTGTAGAGATTTGAGCTCGATCGCTCAAGTTCTTCAGTAAAGATACTCTTTTGGAATTATCTAGCAGATAGCCGCCCATGAATTCCCCTAGAAATGCGTTTTTATGAACTTGCTTTTAACATTAATTGTTCTGTTGATGACATTCTTCAAAGTCTTTAGGCTCTAGGGGGTGAAGGAATGGTGTGTTTACTGGAGGGGCATAGAGAACGTCATGCCCGCAACATGTGTGAAATTGTAAGCAAGTGGGTGATGCTGTAGGAGTTTTTGCATCCAATTGATCACAGTGTTTCCGTTGTCTGGTTTTTTCTTTTGTCATAACAGTTCATCAAATGGTCAAATCTGTCCCCCAACGAAAAGTTTCTAGGCACATCCTTGGGGTGAAGCCTACATTGCTCAAACTGATGCATCTTCAAGATCATATGCTTCCACTGCTAAGCTGCCGAAACTTCAGCAATTCTTAGTGAGATACTTTGCATTAAGTCATCAGAAGCTCATCTCGATACAGGCAATTTTGCACGCCCGTTGCAGCATTAATCATCGTCCTCCACTTCACTTGGTCACGCTCTTGTTTTCTGTGTTGAATGATAATAAAGATCTAATCAATAATTTATTGACTTTTCATGGGTAGTACTATTATAATTTCCATCATCATTGCTATAATAAAAAGAGACAAGAGGCTCTTGAAGAGAGCAATAATAATGTAATTGACCAAAGATCTGAAAACGGCATCAACACGATGAATGTATCAACGGGTAGGAGGTCCGTTTTTGTCTTCAGTCTTGCGAGGGAGCTTGAAATTGCTTTTGTTATCTTCTTGCATAATCCATAAGGACAGCTGATTGTAAATGCTTATTATCGCTAGAATTTCACTAATGTAAGGAGAACGTAAGTTTACTTTTGGATTAATTAGTTAATCGCAGCTAGAATTCTTCGGAGTAAAAACAATACGTGTGCAGCTGCAATTGAAATATTCTTTAATGTAGAAAAGTCAGCTTATGTTTATCAAAATTTGCAGAAACGTGACCGCACCTAACGACAGGGGACAAATAAAAAGTTCCATTATTGGTTTAACTTCGTTTTCTGTGATTTAGCTTACAGCTCATCTTGTCAAGGTGGCAGGGAAGAGAGCAACTCCTCAACATATACCAACATTGCGGTTTACTAGTACCATTACCTGTGTCCTAAATGATGCATCTTTACTGGATTAAAGCAGTGAAAGTTGAATTCAATTCCAGCATAGCAACTATTCAAAATGAAGGAACTTTCAAAAAAGCAGAAACGGTAGATAGGTTGTTAACATGAAGTTTATCAGAAACTGCACATTTTTCTTATATTTGAAAAAAGTTTATATGAAAATGAGACTCACGTGGCCATAGTCTTAAGACAATCCTTAAAAAGTCACAAGGTTCAATTTCAAAACTTTAGCGCTTTGGTTTACCAACAAGTCGATATAACGTCATTATTACATTCAGAATGTTAATGATAGAATTCAAATTCGAGGATAAAAGATGAGCAAAGAAAGAGTAGTCCGTTTTAGCCAGTTCACTTCAGTAACAGTTAAGAAAATTTAAGAAAATCTCAGGCTCAATTTCGCGAATAGTTAAGAAAATTAAAGCTCATGCAAAACAGAAGCTTTCTTTTAATAAACGTGTATATTTGATACTCTCCCATCTGGAAGACTACTTGGTATTAGGGCAAAAATAATGGACAAAAGCAAGAGAGTTACACCATGAAGTCTTTACATTGGATTAGCCAACACGTAATGGCATAAAAATTTGATGAAAAGTTCCTGCCATATAATCTGGTAGATAATCCTTCGAGCACCTTTTAGATTTCAGGAAAGGATACATATTCCTTGCCTGAAAATTACTATTAGATCATAGCTACTCATCTATCTAGTTTGGAATTCCACAAAGCCACAATACCTACTCGCATAAATTTGTGTACGTATAGACTTAACCTGTTTACCATAGTTCTCTTGCTTGGATAGTATATTTTCCCTTATTTAAGCATTACTAGTTATCTCCTCGGTTTATACATATTTCCATATTTAGGTATTTACTTGATATTAGTTCTCCCCTTAGATTATCTCCTCGTGATTCCCTTGTATTTTCCTTTGATTTCCCACTTGTTTTTCCCATTTCTAACTCTCTCTATAAACCCCTATTGCCTTTCTATCAATACCTGATGATGAGACATGTTGTCTCGAAACGTCCTATGTTAAGTCGTTTGGGTATGTCTTCAACGGTTATATCTTAAGTCGATAAATCAACGGTTATGTCTTCAATGGTTATGTCTTAAAATTGGTATGTCATCTTACAATTGGTATGTCATCTTGAACTCTGGAAATTTCGTATTACATAGAAGGAAAAGATCTCAGTATGTTTTTCGTTGTGGCTCTTGTATAGAAGTTTGCGTGCAGTAACAAGAACCATACTTTCAAAGACTGCTTTAGCAAATAGGTAGCCTTTTCAAAGAAGAATAAAAATGTACGAATAAGAAGAATACCACAAGATAATAAATTGAGTACTAGATAAGAGGACCATTCGGTAACACTTTAGTATCGGATGAAAAGGGTTTTGGTACAAGTGTAATGTATGTATTAGATTAACTTAGTTATTGTATCATTAATCATTGTACCTCTTTGTACTGTTGGATGTACTGTGTTGTTACTTGTGTATGATTGAATAGAATGATTAACACGTAATTAGAGTTGGAGTTCAGTTGATTATCAGAGATAGAGAAAGAAGTACGCGTTTTATCTGTGAGAGTTAAACTGCTACACAAGTGTAAACGCAGCTTAAATCGAAACTCGACTCAACAATGTGCTATATGAGAGTATACGGAGTGTGAACTCCATTTGTCTTAATACAGTCCTCGGGATTTGTTCAAACGTCGTATACAATTTATGAGGATCAAGCAAACAGGTTGGTTGTATACATTATCCTGCATTTGGGGGAGTTTAAAGAGCATATTTTACAGCAGGGGTGGATACAGGATATATGTTGACAGTTGCACCTTTCAAAATCACTATGCTATAACAATAAACTTCACTCCTTCGCAACTTCCTTCCTATTACAACCTTGCATCATGAGGTTTGCGCAACTTTAAAAATCATCATTCTCACAGAGTAAATTGCCTATGTTGAGTTTCAAGAGTATAGTTTACAAGCACAATATGGTGGTAAGACTTCAGACCCCCACTACTCCAGATCCTACTCCAGTCTTGAGCATGCTTATGATAGAAATCATTTATCCCTGATTGGAAATCAAAGATAATGGCCACTAAACGCTTTTTTATAAGGAACCTAGCTCAAGGTCTAGTTCTAAAAGTTCCTTATTTTTATCAAATTCTGGTACTAAAAGTTCTTTAATATTTCCTTACTTTTCACTGCACATACAGTGCCATACAAGCCGTACAAGCATAAGGCAACAACATAATTTGAATTTTGCCTTTAATTTTAGCTAGAACTCAAGACTAAAAGTACAAATGAAAGGAACCGAATTGCCAATTCTTGCTTATTTGAAATTATAAAAATTACTCACATTGAAAAATTCCTTAGGCATTTTTCCGTTAGTAGTATAAGTTTCTTAAATATTTCGGCTGTCTACATGTAGGTTCCTTACAAAGTGGTTCCTTATAAAAAAGCGTGTACACTAATATTACACTGCATTGCACGTACACGTAATGAATTTTAACATCTGTGTTGTATGCCGAGTAACCAGCTAGATCTCTGCAACCTGATGTCATGTGCTATACAGCATTATGCGTCTGTAGTTGTTCATTAAACTGGATTTGTGGGACTCGTGATTTCGTTACTTCCTTCAGAAATGGCACATGAGGTTTCTTGGATATGAATAATGCAACAGCATCGAGAATCCGCCTCAATAATATCTTTTTAATATTAGATTTATTAGCAAAATAGGATTACTAGGAACAAGGAAACGAAAGAAGATTTTCTATCAATTAGGCAACAGATTAAAGCACCCAGTAGAAGGTAAAATGCAAGGATTTAGTCGAGGGATTACCTGGCACAATGTGATTATGAATCCTAATGATGCTCAACCTTCAGTTATGCCACCTACTGAAGCAAATTGAAACTTTATACTTTTTGTGAAGTCTGTTTCATTTTGCGCTTGCGTAGTTGGTCTCTTCATAAGTGCTCGCCCCAGTCTCTTTGTATGTAAAATTTAAGTTCTGTTTAGTCAAGCTAGAAGTGAGTCGAGGTACGTTGATTGTCCTTGAAGATAAAAGAAAAATGTTCACAATAATGCTTACTAAAATGTTAGGGATTCCCGGTAATGCTGCCAAATATAGTAAATTTTGAAGAATCGCCTATAATATTGTGACATGAGTAAAGTCGTGATGAGTTGTGCTTGTTTTTAACTTTTACGTCATATTTCCTAAACTTTTACGACTGTACTACTAGTAAAAATGACTTATTCATTACTCACTGGCAGGGGTGTACTGAAGGAGTTTTCGGATGGGAGTATGCTGAAGGAGTTTTCAGAGTGGGTATAGGAGCTTTCAGATAGGGGAGGGAAGACGTACAACAATACAAGTTGCCAATAGGTTATGAAATTTATCAGTAAATTCGACAAGTGAGGAAAATCGAGCCAGTTTCACCAACAAGCCAAAACATCTTCACAGACTTCGATAAAAATTTGACACTCCCCAAACATCCTATTTTATTATGCTCCTATTCACTGACTGTATTGATGAAATGCAAAACACAAGTAAGACAGAGAGGATATTCCAAGCACTGATGCAACATACATATCCTTGCATCCCATTACACGTTTTTTTAAAAGAAATCACTTTATAAGCAACCTAGTACCAGACTTTTTAAAATGCCCCTAAAACTACAAAGGAAGACCTAAGAAATTTCAAACAAATAGCACATTGAAATTGTTTCCCGGCAACAATTTCAATGTGCTATTTGTCTAAAGTTTTACGCTAAGCCAGGTAACTGTTACCTGGTTCAACATAAATCTGTACCAAAGTAATATGAATATGACATTGCTTTAGAATTTAACTCGTACTGATGCATTTTGTTTGTTATAGGGCAAACAGTTTGCTACGTTCGTGTTCTACGTACGCTTTCACAGCAGCTTAGTTCGCTAAATTAAGAGAGTTTTAAGAATCTCTTAGAACTAAAATGTAGAACATTTCTCCTTGCTGTCTCAAACAGCTGATAAATATCCAAAATTTAACTAACCAGTAAACGACAAAGTTTTTCTTGCAAATATGTAAATAGATCCCTAACCCTGTAGATTCTTATCAAATCGACCCTGGAGATTCCCAATCCGATATGGATCACTTGTAATTTTGACCGAAAGTAGGCTAAATTGATGACGTCAAAATCACGAGAATCTCAAACATTCCACTCTATTACTTATTGATACAATACTCTACATCGTTGAGATGGGCATTTCTTGGAACCAGCAGAAAGAGATCTATCCATTGGTATACATTTTATTTATTTTAAGAGGCATTTCTATGTTTAGATATGACATCATCAAGAATTGCTTAGTCTTTCAATAGGATTCTTTGCTAGCTTAAGGTACTAGTTATCATGCTAAGGCCACACATATTGGCCCAAGTATATGTCAAAACTTGTCTAGGCTGCTTTTCACTATATTTTAGAAAGTATCTTGTGCCAGGGACTACTGAATATTTGGGCTATGGGACCAAAATCGCTCTGCACTACCTTGCCGGGCCCAGATGCAGGCAAAACAGTATAATTGCTTTCATATATATATTCAAAATATTTGAATTCTTCTAGCAGGCACTGAGAATGGAATATTTTGGTAGCTGGGTCACATTTAACCCCAGAGCTGGAAGTTTGTGAGCCCTACCCCTTACAATTTCTGGATTTAGCATCTAGTCACAAACTTCGGCAGTCAGCTCACTTTTGCTACTTCAAAGAATCAACATAAATATGTTCTTCTGTGCCTCTATATTTCGTTCGCGTTTCACGCTCATCATCCTTATCTACATCACTGCATTTGGCCTCCTGTTACCTTAAGATATGCGATTTGCTTGATGTTTCTAGGATTCTTTGCTAACTTAAGGTACTAGTTATTATGCTAAGGTTGCGCATACTACCCGATGTTATTCTCTGTTGACGTCTCTTATTCGTTGCTTGCTGTTCTGATTATTTGTTGTCACTGGTTGTTTTCTCATTTACTATGCAACCATTTTTTTCTAAGCAATTCAAGAGTACAACAACAACAACAAAACATACTCACAATAGTAGTACAATTGAGACCATGACATGCATGGCTATCCTAGGTGGCTATTTATCAAATGCAAATATAAATGCAGAAGTCTACACCAACCATCATTTGGTCCCTCTTTGGAGAGAGAGATAGCTTAACAAAGTAGTGCTACTGCTGAATCAAATAGGATTGCTAGTAGACATTGTTATACTCTTTTGGTAACATAGATATATTTTCGATACAGTTATGGTTGGAAAAGTAGTAAGAACAATGAATAATAGAGAAGGGAAAGATGAGAAAGAGCATTGATTAACCTATGTTGACATTGCTGGTACTATAAGAACCGCTCAGATGCATGAAGAAATTTTAGCGTTGATTCTAAGTTTTATCCTTATTGGATATGAGTAATTTACCACTACTATACAATGCAATCTACATAAGCGTTTGATTTCGCAATTTTGAGATGGTATGTAGTTTAAATACTTCATTACCGCAACACGGAGATGAAGCCCTCTGATCGTCAGATGTACTGAATGCAGCATAAAAACTTAGTATACTCAATTCCACAGTCTATCAGACATATTGAGCTAACTGATAAAGTTTGTGAAGATTCAGCTTTCTGAAGCTTACCCTCAGTTGGGTGAGGATGGCGGCATCTTTTAGATCGTGAAGTCCATACATAGGTGTCACGGTTAGATAATCGGGGAGCTTGTTAACCATTTAGATGCAAGTCCCATTCAAATATATCCAGGCTCACAAACTCAGAGTTCTCGATGGCAGAGAGTTAATCCAGCAAAAAGATACATCAATATCAGATATAGCTTGGAACAGCATTTCTTAGAATTAGAAACAAGAGAAGTGCTGTAGGAGTTTTCCTGATTTCACTACTTTCAATTGTAATGAGTCTTATTGCCATTCCTAACTCAAAAGAAAGTCTAAATTTTTACACGAAACGAAGGAAAATTATTGTTTTACTGGAAGAGCAGAGGTTTAGGCTCCAGGGAATCCACATAGCTGCACAGTCAAAATCATATGTAAGGGTAACAACAGTTATTTACAAGTGAACCAAGCGCGCCAGCAAATTTTATTCAACATGGAGTGTTCACCCAAGGATGTAGGAAGCAATTAGAAAGTGTGGAGGAGCACATGCATTCGGGACACTGTCACAAAAAAAGAACGGCAAGTCTTTAAGATGGAAGGAGGCAACTTTTACCAATATCTGTGAAAATAGGGGAAATGTGCCAAGAACCGCCAAGAGATTGCATGTACCCATGAGCAAAAGAGAAAGAAGAGGTTTCCTGAGAGCAAATCAGGTAGATAAGTTTTTGTAGTCTGGACATTAATATAGGAAATAAACGATTCTGTAATACTGCCACTAAAACTAACGGGTTCTGTTACCTTGAAAGGTTGATGATGTCAGTTTTCAGGAGCTGAGTAGCAAAATTTTTTGTCAAGTCTCAGTCATATGTTTAGGGAACTGGAAATTAAGGTTATTTTTCGGATTGTAAGATGAGAAATTAGGACCAGTTTTACACTTTGCTACAGGCAATTTTTGAAATGTTTTGGCATAAATCTTTACCATTGCCAATTACAAATTTATGGGAGGGCCTTTGGAAAGTGTTATAGACTCAGTCAGTTGCAACTATGAAGAAGCTGAAAAGACATTTGAAAAGAATTTTCTTTTAGATAGTGAGCATAATCAATCATTTGTAAGTAAACAAGCTCCCATGACACTTTAATTGAAGAATCAGCTAATAACAATAAATAGTTAGAACAAAGAACAAGGAATAAGGAACGAAAATTAACCATGCCACCTATTCAGAGCCGTAGCTAGAAATTTTCCATGAGGGGTGTCAGTTCCTTTTCTGCCGAGTTGCCAAATTTCTTGCCATGATGCTGATATTTGCAGGGAATGCACTTTCACAGATCGGCCTTTTAAATCAGCTCCTTTTCCTTTACTATAATTTTACGATAGCAATTAAAGGCCACCATGTTGTTTTACCCCAGAATTTGTAGAAAATACTTGAAAAGGTACACGCATAGACCTAGATTACACACCGTTTGGCAAAAGCTAGAGGTCTCTGCCCAGCGAATTAGAATATTGGCGGTAGAATATCCCTATTTGATGGACATAGAAGATGAAACTGGGAGACTTGCTCTCAGAAAAATTTTTAAATGCCACGCCCTCCAGCGTTTCAAACCAACATCAAGTATGAGCGTTAGTAACATTCCTGGTCAAATTTATCATTATTCTCAAGCAAGCTGCAAAAAGCTCAATCTTTTGGGCAATAAGCCTTAAATTTTTTACATTTTTTACATTTTCTAGGCCAGAGAGGATTTACTGGCCAGTGGCGGCCTGGCTTCTCTGGCAGAGGAGGCTAGCAACGTGTTGGCGCACCCTGCAAAAAGAACAAACACGTTGATTGGTAATTGCTTGTCACGGGTACTATGAGTACTATGGCTGAAACATTAGTGGCTACTGTATATATGTAACAATGCACTCAAGCTGACTAAAGCAGCTGGTTTTCGTCGCGGCACACACTTATGCAAATTGTTCCAATACTTTTTAATGGAAACAATACCTTTTATGAACTAGTGATAAATTTTGCCAGAATTATGTCAGATTTCAGATCAAACCAGATTTTATGATAAATGACGATTTCGGTCAAACTTATGCTAAAAGCATAATATTATGCTAGGTCTGCTCACACTGCACCCATCCCGTTGTTTCGTAAAATTTCAAGTCGTAAGACCCCTATCAATGTTTTCATTATGCTGTCATGTTTCATAATATCCACTACCTTCATGTAACATATGGTCACTCAATCTAGTGCTCTAATGTGACAGAATTATATCACAGGCCATTTATTTGGCATAAAGGTGGCATTTTTGGGACTTTTGCGTAAGTCCAGAGACAAAAATACAATGTCACAATGATATTTCAAAAACGTGGAGGATACATGAATACACAAACAGCGCTAGGTTTTAAGCTCAACTTCGATGTAATTGCATGAAAAGATGTATTTCAAAAAAATCTCTGTAACATAACTAACGATCTATAGCCCCCACACCCCTAAATTTTCGCAACAGTTCGTTAAAAACTTGCACTACCCTCCCAAGGCATATTGAAACAACTGAACTTATTCTTTCACTCAGTCATTCTCTCATTCATGCATTCACCCATTCATTCATTCTTTCATACATTCACTCATTTGTTCGTTAAGCCACTCATTCTTTAACCCAATCACTCATTCGTTAATCCATTCCTTTCTTTATTCTCTCATTCGTTCATACATTCTTTTATTCGTCATCCATTCATCCATTCGTTTATTCTTGAGAACATTAATTAATTCGTTAATTTGTGTGCGAATCTCTTCAAGAAAGATTGCTTTCAGGGTGCAAATTTAATTTCAAAATAGTACAAATTTAATCATATATCGTAAAATCCTATTACAATCACAAAAATAAATATCTGACGAAGAAGGTGCAAAATAGAGATTCAGAAATTCAGCTTAAGTGCGTTTAAAGTGATCTAACAAGGCTCCCTGCTTGACTTCCCAATCGAAGACAGTTCAAACTCAAATTCCACGATAGGAGAATGCTCACTGACCATTACATGTCAAAGATGTATTCAAATTGATGTCCAAATATTAGCAAATCCATCCATTTCGGCTGCCTTTGATTGGTGACCATCAAAGAGCATTATTGATGATTGTAGGCCGTATATGTGTTGCAACTAGGACAGTATGGAATAATTTGCTAAGTTGTTTACCTTCAACATCAATGTTGATGTGATGATTACTTTTTACGACAATCTGCAATCCATTCATCTATACAATCCCCAATACCAAGTAGATGTTATTTTAATCGTTTCAAATTTTATTGTTAGTTACACGGCCATGACTGAGATGTTTAATGAAAATATTTTATGAAAGCTATTAGCCAGTCTTCTTATTGTTCTGCGCGTCAGAGGACATACAGTACACACATACTGCGCATATACAATGATCCTAAAAATACTAGGAATCACCGCGACACGCAGCCAAACACAGAGGTACAAGGACGCACATAGACACGTAAAAGTGCGAATGCATGCAGTTAGTATCTGACAAACACGCGGGCGCCGAGGGCGCCGACCGCAGGCAGCTTTAGCCCTTGTAGGCAGCTCGTACCAGCTATGATTATCTTCTTAAATCATTATTATTTTCCTATTGGAATGGCAGAAATAGTGCACCCGTAGGTAGCAAAGCATTTTTCCGGGCCCTGTGAACAATATTCATACCAGCTCACAATTACAAACGCAAGCAAAAACAG
>OLMO02000001.1:20226516-20275526 GCA_900291935.2 Cassiopea xamachana | reverse complement strand
TGCTGAATCATGGTGATTTATGTTGTATTGACATGTGTTGGATAGAATTGTGTGAAATTGTAGAAACTTTCGTTTAAAGGAGCTCTCATCTGAAGTAGCTTCATTGTATAGAAAGTTTAATTTGAAGAAATTTTTATCTAACGAAGTTTTTATTTGAAGAAACGTTCATTTAAAGAAAATTCTATTTGAAGAAAGTCTCAATTGGAGAAACTCTGACATAAAGGAAGCTTCATTTGAAGAAGCTTTCACTTAAAAAAACTTCAGTTTGAGAAAATTCTCATATAAAGAAACTCTAAGTTGAAGAATTTCAATTGAAGAAGATGTCATTTGAAGAAACTTTATATGAAGAAACTTCCATTTGATGAAACTCCTACTTGGCTAAACTCCTTCTTGAACAAACACTAAATTGAAGAAGTTTCAATTGAAGAAGATGTCATTTGAAGAAACTCTATATGAAGAAACTTCCATTTGATGAAACTCCTACTTGGCTAAACTCCTTCTTGAACAAACACTAAATTGAAGAAGTTTCAATTGAAGAAGATGTCATTTGAAGAAACTTTATATGAAGAAACTTCCATTTGATGATACTCCTGCTTGGCTAAACTCCTTCTTAAACAAACTCTCAATTGAAGAAGCTTTCAATTGAAAGAAGGTGTCATTTGAAGAAATTTTCATTTGATGACACTCCTTTTTGGTTGAACGCCATTTTAAAGAAACGCTCAATTGAAGAAGTTTCAGTTGAAGGAGGTTTCATTTGTAGAAAATTTCATCTGAAGAAACGTTCATTTGAAGAAGCACTCAATTGAAGAAGTTCTCATTTCACGAAACTCTAATTTATAGTCGCATTTTGAAAAGCTCTCATTTGAAGAAATTCTAATGTGAAGAATTTCTCATGTGAAGAAATTCTCAGTTGAGAAAACATCAATTTGAGGAAACTCTCTATATTTCTCTCAATAATTTGCAAAGAGCTGATTAGATGGATTAGCAAATACATGGAAGCAATGGCGGCGCCACGGGGGGGACAAAGGAGACTTGTCCCCCTCCACTACTCGCCAAGATCAATCTTCTAATTTGTCCACATTCGACGAGAAAATGTTAGGGCTTGGGTGAGGAACGCATATCAAGAGTTTGAAATGGGCGTGGCAGCCAATACCCCCTCCCCAGTCTGCGATGTTAGCCGTCCCTGCATGGAGACACAGGCTTAGGCAATGTGATGCTAGAAGCTTCTCTTTATGTCAAATTATTAGTAGCATATGCACTTTTTGACTCTGCTAAAACATTACCATAACTTTGATTCACTGCATTTGAAGGGCCAAATCACCACTATTAAACTAGAATGTAAATAACACGCAACGAAACAGGGGTTCATTGACCCACCAGGATTCAAAAAAGGCTCCTGGTAGTGTCCTCGAAAGAAGTGTGAGAATTGACCTTCTCTGCATGTCACAATTTTAATAAAATGCAACAGGCAATCAATTAAAGTCTACAACTTCAGTTGTTCGGGGCCTGTTGTGCTGCCAGTACACCTCAGCAGCTACAAAATAGCTCATAGCTACAGGGCTGCATTTATGCTTGCTGGTGCCCTGGGCATATAGGGGCTTGGGGGTCCTTTAAAATGAATCAAAACAATTCTGGGTTACTTGCATAGTGGTGGGCATCCTGCTAGCATGACGTCTTTATGAACCAAGGCTTCAACCATACAAGTTAATATGCTGTATGAAGGCATCGCTACTCCATTTAAAGCAACGACTGAAATTATCAGCCCTTCATAGGTTTTTCAAAGTCTGCTTGGGGTTCCCCTAAATGTAGAAATTGTGGGGGACCCCTGGGCACGTGCCCAGTGTCCCTAATGGTAAATGCGCCACTGCATAACTATGTCCATGATTGAAGATGCTCTGGTGCATTGCACATTTTTTCATAAGAAGCAAACATTTTGCCTTCGACGTAGATGTATCTTAATGTTTGTCAAGATCCAGTCTCAAATGTTTCTTAACTATTTCAGATATTCCTGAAACTTCCAATAGCAACAATAAACCAGATTAGGCAACTGTGATGCAAGATGTAGATTATTAGGGCGATGTAAAGCATGTAATAGATGCTGTTTTTACTTTGCTTCTGGTTTGATCAAAAAATTTTTTTAAAGACAGATTTCTTCAAGTTAACAGTTAAACATAAGCCTGCCTGTACTTTTCAAATGTTTCTTAGTGTTTGCCAAGCTTCACCTTTATTGTTCTTATACTATCATCTCCCAAATGAACGGGAACGTCGGAGGGGGCTTGCCAAATCTGAAATGCAGTAATAAAAGGTGAGCTTGGAATAGGCGGGGAGCTTTGTAAGACTAAAACTGATAAAATGTGCTTTCAGGAAGGATGCATAAATTTCAACCCATTGTTGTACAGTGAACTAAAAGAAATACTGTTTTGTGCCATGCAATTACAGTAGTGTTCCGCATATAAGTACCACCTTTTCAATTTCAGAGAAGTAGAGGGCGTGGCCAAACAATTTCATTTATGCCCCCACTTTTACGACCCTGGTCACGCCCCTGATAATGGTCTGTGTTTCTTAGATTTGCATTTTTTTATGCGGGACAAAATCGTTCTTCAACTTATTTCTTCACAATTGCTTTGCATTTGTTGAGTAGCAGATTTCCGCAGATTTGATAATAAGTGACGTTGGAGTAAGAGGTTAAGTAGGCAAGGATCCTCAAATTTGATAATCACGAAGCTGAAGGTGTTAGCCTCACTCTGGACGAGCAAGGAATTTATTCTGTATACAAGCACCTTTCAAAGAATGTTCTAGCAATATTGCGATAGGGAAGTCATATCAGTTTTTCAATTAGGAGTAATGCCCTTTCGTGTCCCCTCCAGCTACGCTTGGCATATCCACGTTGAAAAATGCACATGCTGTTCTGGCCAGAGTCATAGGTAGGCAAAAAGCAAATAATTACAACAAAGATGAAATCTGAACACCTTAAATCTACATGATAATCAATTCTAATATAATTATTGTTACTCAAGACTACTGTCCATGTCCTACATTCAGCAAAAACAAGCTTATACAGTGGTGGAAATGGCGTAGGTTGGGACTAGAAAGTTCCTATAGGCCTAAAGATGCTTGAAGCCTTGAAATGTTCCTTCAGAGGCTTGCAATAGCAGATCTCCTACATTATTTCATGCAGGGTCGGATCCAGAGATGAATCTGACAGTCGCAAAACATCCAAAAAGGTGTGGCTTGGGAGTTTTGATTTGCCACGCCCTTTTTGTTCTTGACGCTTTAATAACAAACAGACCAACAAAACGCAGTGTACGTTGCTGAAACTTTCAATTTTGGAACATTTGCAGACAATAATGAACGATTTTTCTATCACAGCATCATCATCATAATACGGTATACATTTAGAAATATTAAAATCGAGGGAAAACCCATCTGAAGTGCGCTGTATAACCTAAATGATGAGTACCTTCTACAACGATGAAATGACTTATCATTTAGTCTAGTAACTTCTTACTTCCTAAATTAAAATAGATACCTTCCAAGGACTTTCCTACGTCCAGGAGGGGTTTTCATGTGAAAGGAACACCGAGCAAAATATCTCTAAGGTTCCCGAACCTATTCGTCACGTCACTGAACTTACATCATCAAAGCGTACAATGCTATACAGTATCGTGGTGGCAATTAGCGCCTATTTGTCATACACGTTTTTTTATAAGAAAAAAGTTTATAAGAAAATGAGGCTCAAATGGTCGAAATCTTGAAAAAAATTGCGAGAAAATCACGAGGCTCAAATTCCAGAATTTAGTGCTTTTATTGGCCAAAAATCAATATTTTGTCATATTTGTATTCCAAATGTTAAAAATGGAATTCAAATTCAAGTATACAATAGTAATAATGAAATTGCAACCTATTATGGCCAGTTTATTTTAGTAAAAGTTAAGAAAGATATACGAAAATCTCAGGCTTAATTTCGGGAAAAGTTAAGAAAATTGAGGCTCAGGCAAAATTTTGGTTCTCTTATATAAAAAAAACGTGTAAACATCTTAGGTTGAGGTCACACTATGAGCGAACAGCGAAGCGAACAATACTAACACGATATCAGAGCGGAGAGAATGGAGGGAACACATAATTCGCTTCGGTATTTCACTCATAGCGCGAGCTTCCCCTTACATTCTACAATAGAAAATAATGGAAAACATTATAACTTTTCAATTTGTACTCTTCCTTTTGCCCTTTCGGCACCCCTTGAAATTCACACCATGGGGCCATGGCACCACACCCTGATCCCAACGCCACCACACCCTGACCACAATGATGCTATGCAAAATTCCAACTGCAAATATCATCAAGCTATTTTAGTAACTATCTTTACCAATGACAAATACTCAAAATTGCCAATACCGAATGCTACTCACTCTCGAAAGCTAAAATTCTTTAAATTGCTTTTGTACAAGATTGCTTGTAAAATCTTGCTTATTCATTATCTTCCCCCTAATATCGTAGGAAAAAATCCTTATCACCCATTTCCTGATAATCCTCTGTCGCCCTTCATGATAACCAGAATTTATCTAGGGATTTAAATTAAAAATCCTTCTTTCTAGATTTGACATTTACGTCTGTATAATGGTAGTTTTTGGAATCCAATTCATCGATTGTTTGTAGAATTCAATACACCAAGCCAATATAAAAAGGGCGAGGAAAAATCAGATAGGATATATGGCTATCAGAGCACAACAGGTAATTGCTATGACAACGGTAAACTGCATTGTACAAGTAGTTGATGGAAAAGGAATGAATGTTTAAATCCGAAATAGAACGCTGTCATAGCGACGAATTAAGCTTTGCAGGTCTTTTAAACTTTCAAAAAGCCGAAATGATTTATGAAAGTGCTTGTATTGAGTAGCAGTCTTCTCACTTTTGCCACTGAAAAGAATTGGCAACCCATTTGGAGATATTTGCAAAGTAGACCAAAACAACCCATCTACTCAGATTCCAACAACAAATCGCTATTTAAAGAAGTCGAATTTTAGACATTTACTATCCTTATATGTATATATATATATTCATAGTTGTTCGCGTAAAACTTCTGCAAGAACATTTCAATAAAGTCGTTTATTTTAACTAAACATAGCCTAGATAAGTAGTGATTTATTGTTGCATTTGAAAGCATTTCGAGAAAGTCCTGTCAAATTTCACTTCTTTCAGCTAACTACCTGTACTCAGCTTCTAGGAGATGCGATTATGATTCCTACAGGATTTTTTCAGCGTTGTAGGTGCTTCTTGGACTTTCTCTTTCACAATCAAAGCATGTAGCTACTACTATCAACATCAAGGAATGAAGATACAATCTCTACGAGTATAAGCATTGTATATTTGCAATTATTTCTAAGTTTTTCAAAAATGACTGTAGCACACGAGTTCCAAACAACAGTCAGCAACATGCTAATAACTTTGTTGTGCGATACAATGTCAAAAAACTTTGGGAGAACCCTAAAACAATCAAGCAAAACCACCGTTAAGTGTATAACTTTCAAACAACTCTATATTTTGAGTGTCATAGTGCCCACAAATCGAGTTCCAGCAAGCAAAACTTTCCATTTCTCATTTCTCTGTATTTACATTTACAAACGAGAACAAATGTTCAATATTTTAAGTCTCAACTTTGGATTTTTGAACTCATATTCCTACAATATCATAAATCAATGGAGGCATAGGCAACTAAATCAGTTCAGAAGGCTTTCATGCGTTGTAATTGACTTCAATACGCTGTTATCAGCTCCTATCTACAACAAACGCGTTGATTGCTACCTCCTTCTAAAACTAATCTAAATGAACTAAACGTCTGAAGATAGTTTTAGCATGTAACAATAGACCTTGTCATGGGTAACAGATAAACATCATTGGAAGTTGCCAAATATCTTATGTGCACTGAAAAGAATTAACGTAATAACGAATGGACTTGCAACACGTTCTGCAAAAATACTCTAAAACGCTTGATCAATGGTTGAACAGAAGCCACCTTCTTCAATGATCGTCTTCATTATATAACTAGACAATCTGCTTGCAAAAAGTTCGTTAAAACTTCTTTTGTAGACTTACTTTTTGGAATATTACCTTGATCATTGTTGAAGAAGCTTGAGAATTGTTGGGTCGTCTTTGGCAGCTTCAATGAATTCTTCCAATGTTACTTCTCCATCACCATCTTCGTCCATCCTTTGGAATAATTGCGCTGCGACTACTGATGGTGGCTCACGCGTCTCATTGCACGACTTGCTGCTGTCATCTGTCATCATTTTGTAAATAGATTTTATAATTTCCACCAGCTCATCCTCAGAGATCGTCCCATTTCCATCGATGTCATACATGTTGAACGCCCACCGAAGCTTGTCTTCCTTTGTACCATGGCAAGTAATTGATAGGCCACAAATAAACTCCCTAAAATCGATAGAACCATTTCCATCCTTGTCAAATGTACGAAAAACATGAGTAGCAAACTTTGTAGCATCGCCCTCTTTAAAAAAATTCTTGTAAATCTGCTCAAACTCTTTCCTTGTCATCTTTCCACTCGGGCAATCTTTCATGAAACCTTTGTACCACTTGTCCAGTTCACGATCGCTGAATGCCGTACACTGGCGCAGGTAGGCCAAATTTTCGGGTGTGAGCTTGCTTTGGTGTTTCCCCATTGCTTTGTGAATATAAAGCAATCAACTTGTAATGTGTCTCTCTGCAGACGCAACTACTCAAATTTTAGCGCCCTGGAAGGCAAAGTGATTCCTAATTTTCCTCAAAGTTCGATGAGAACAAAGTCAGCTGCAGAAAATGGACACTAACAGTAGATCCTTTCCAAGAAATGCTTTGATGCTATCTTTCAAAAAGAACGCATACAAAGCTTGCTGCTCTGCAGTCTTGCGATCAACTTGCCAATCTGAGCATAAGACCTTCTTTCAAGAGCTATTCATTAATATTTATACTGGGCATCAAAGCTACAACAAACGATCTCCCAATAAAAGCAAAGCAAATTGTTCACCAGCCGTTGTTTTGTAAACTAAATACACTTGCTCGTACTGGAAATGACCAGAGATGTGACAATCCAGTCAAGTATGTGCTGCACCCAATGTTCAAATAATTGATGTCAGCTTTGCTGTTGTTTGAATGTTTAGCAACAAAATTGTGCATAAGATAGAGCCGGAGCACGAAACTCACCCTTTGATGTGACAAGGATCAAGAAATGATTTTAAAATATCAGAGAATATGCATTAAAGTTTAATTAGACGAATCCCAGATTAGACCTTGATAGGTATTATCAGGTGTCCCTTGATCAAAGAGCAGCCTTAACACAAAACATCTGTCAAGCGTCAAAATCAAAGATAACGGAAAAATAATAGAAATACTTGATCTAGGAAACCAGATGCAGCAGTTTATTGACTAGAGCATGCTTCTGGCTTGTAAAGCCATGTAATTTTTGAACGATTCAAAATCCAGCCTTCGTAGCTTGTATAGATAATAATATCCTGTTGTAAGTACCTGCTGAGATTACATATGATAATTTCTGCATTGAACGTTATCAACATGTGTGTTTACAGAGCGTGCTTCAATAAATTGTGTTTTTCAATATTGGAGAATAGAATGCATGAAATCCAAACGGTCCTATTGTGGTAAAAGTTAAGCTCATTGCAAAGCACCTAAAATAATGCTACTGCCCTTCGTCATGCTTTCTTGATCCTGTTTTGTATTCAAATCAGCTACAGTCTATAAATATTCTCAGTCGATTGTTTTGGACTGCCATCTTTATTCATTTTTCTCCTATGCTCCCAAGCTTTCTATCCTTCCTACATTTAAGTGTCTCCCTAGTATCTCAACTGCGCTCTTCATATCTCTGCTCAGCTCTCTATTCACTTCAGTCCCACTGTCCTGTAAACACTGTACCCACGTACCCGTTCTATGATTTCGCCGTTCATCTTCCCTGTTCACTACCATGAATCATGAATAATATATATTAGAACATCATATGTTATATTAAATATCATATATTGCATATCACTATATTATATTGATTATTACATATTACCTTATATTAAATATTATATATTACATAATTTTATGCATTGGCATTAAATACTGCATAATCTCATAAGTACATCATGCATAATGTTATATATGTAGCATTACACGTTATTTAGTATCATACATTAGCTTGTAACATATTTTGCATTATACAATATATTTATATAAAATATTATATATATTATGATATTATATATCATACTATATCCTGCATATTATGTATTGCGCAAAATATTATGTACATACTGCCTTATATATTCCATATCACATATTGTTATCTTTTATTATCCATGATACAGTATATTCATACAAAATTTTATATATTATAATATCATCCATCAAATTATTTTATTCTAAGCTATATAGTATATAGTATACATTTACATACATTTTAATATGAAATAAACACAATGACTTCACATTAGATAAACATGAATTATCATTCCTAAAATTAAAGCTATTTTATGTAGTATTTTGATAGTTTTCTTTGCTGTTCAGTTTCGTGTTTGCTCCACTGAATAGTCTAGGAGATGCTACACCCGTTTTCTGTCAATAGAAATCATTGCTATCTTTACTTGTACAATGCTGTACTAACTTAACGCTTAGCAAGTGCTTGTTCTCTGCAAGTTAAGCTTTTGAATAACGGCACTAGACGCCTAAAGGAATTATACGAATCCAACGAGATATGCCAGTGTAATTCCATTTGAAGCGCCAGGAAGGTTCACCATATGCTAAATCTAGCCACAAAATGCAAGGCAATGGCATGAGGTCTGAAATTAACGAATAATCCACGAAATCTTGTCAATTCTGAGTGGAAGCGAACAACTACACCATGTCTGCGTCGTTTCCTATTAACTACACATGGGAAAGAGGGCTTGAGAGATTCCTGAGATGCTATGAAATGATTTACCATCCGGTTTGGCTCAGTTGATGGAAAAGTGGATCCTTGTTTCTGACTGAAAGTAGAAAGTTTAATGTTTGGGTGACATCAGGCCAGCCTTGCCTGGGTGACTTTCGTTGGTAGCATTATGAAGTTAAATGCAACTCAGCAAAGTTGCTAGTAGAACTGACTGCAATGCATGCTTATATATTTTTTAAGGCTTTGCATATATGAATGTGGAAGTGATGTACTCAATACCTAAATATATTCCCTACTTTCCTCATTTGCAAATTCTCATCGGTTGTAAACAGATCTTTTGTATTTCATTAAAATACATTTTGTGATTGATTACCTTAGTAGAAGTTTTCAGCCGCTGCATGGTAAAACCAAAGTTCTCATCTATCATGAATTTCATTGTTCATGACATGTGGGCCTTCTTGTTAATGATGGGCCTTATTGACTTCGCAATTGCTATGACGTTCAAGAAATTGATTGTCTTTCATTGGCAAAGTCTGCCTTCATACCAATAGGCTCCAACTTATCCAAAGACATAAAAGCAAGTCTACTAGCTTGTCGCTTGGAATACAATTCAGATTTTAACTCCATGATTGCAACCCATAAGAGATTGGTCACTCGATTGCAATCTAATTAACATAGGCAAGTATAGCTTCCAAAATATAATTAATAGAGTTTCATTTTTGATAATTAGCAAGACAGGCGCGGTTGCCAGAGACGATAAAACACATCAGCTAACAATGCTAGCCTAATCAGAGTTGTTTTGCCGGGATTGATAACACATGCAAATTTAATGAGCTATATTTGTACAAAATGTTAAGCAAAGACAATCATTACATCTTTTGAGCTGATGGGTGAAGGGAAGATGGTGTGACAAGAAGTTCTATGTTTGAAGAAATAAAAGTTCGACAGAGTAGAGTGCTACCTCATGTCCTTATCTCGGAAAAAGGGGGAGGAATTAAAGCGTCTACGCAGCTCTAATAAATGGGTAACGTCAAAGGCTTCCCGATTCCTATCTCAGCATGATTCCGAAAAGAGACACAAAGGCTCTACAACCAGCTTGCAAACAGGGATCTTCCTGTGAAGTCATCTGCAATCAAGCTGCTTCATTGGCATTCATACCCTTGCGTGCTTTACTCAATACATTATCCTTGTTTATTGTAATTAAGAGCCCAACTGTCAGCAATTCATTAACATGAATATTGTTCAACGCCTGAGAAATGGATCATTATATTTTCATGCCTGATTTGGCCACCATTATGCAATTAAGCAAGCCATTTCCAACAGAAAAAAATTCCATAGAAATAAAAAAAATCCTCGAAAACTGAACTGCAAATGCAATGGATGTTGTTAACCTACATCGCAGTTTCTTATATTTTATCACAATAGACTCCAGGTTTCAAGTTGGCTAGGGGTGAGTCGCTAGGAGGGCGTGCGGGTGCGACGTCTTAATTGTGTGCAAAACTTCAAGAAAATTGATCGTAGTTCTTCTTTTTTGCTTTTCACATGTCTTCCTTTTTGTTTTTGGCCACATTTGATCACATTTTTGCCAAACGCCCCCCTCCAAAGGAAATTGCCTAGGCATATCATTGCGGTTGGGTATGTATGGAGCTTCAAATTTATATAGTGTTGTTGCTGTTGTGGCTGTTGTTTACTTTATCTTGAGTAGGCTGTTACACCTTGCTTATTCACCAAATTTAGGCCTACTTTGCATGCCGCATCCAGAATTGGGACCCCTAGTTTAACATCCCTTCCGAAGGACGGTGGAGTGAGCTGTTTCGGTGGTTCATCTGGAAGGTCATTCATCCAGTTTCCGACGGTACACAACCATGCTTAACGTAACTTAAGCTAATGGAACTGGCTAGGCCGTTTGGCCATTCACCCCGCTAAAAAAATTTGAAACGCTTCGCGAATTTGAGTGGTATCCTTGCGCAGGGCTATGCTAATCTTTTCATTATCGTTCCAATTTTAGTGTATTTGAAGCCGAAGCTTGCGCTCCTTCCAAGCGTCTCTGACTACACGTTTATTCTTTCTTTATTCGCATATAATTTACAAACGACACAAGATTTACAAGACTGTACCACAGGGAGCATGGAAATACATAGGAACCCTCAGGCAATTACATCTAGCAAGTGAACTAGGGCTGGGCTTACGAACTTGTTCTTTATTGTAGATATTTGTCAACCGTTCACACTGCTCCATTTCTGCACAAAATTCAGATAACAGTATCCGCTTTTGTGGGTTCACATTGCTCACAGCATGTAAATGAGGTGATCTGGCATGAGAAAAATGGAGGGACAACTTGGGAAACTTCACATCGATACTTATAATGAAAAAGGTTATACGTAAAGAATTTGCAGCCAGAGGAACGTTTGACTTTTTCTGGACTCTGGGCAATGGATAGCTAATTAAATACCATACTGAAAAGAGAGAGAAACATTCAGGTACTTTTCCTTTCTTATTCGGAACGTTTAGAGACCTGAACATAATATAAGATTGCACTAAGAATCTTTGAATTTAATGCAAATGAAAGGCTTTCATGACCATAAAGGAGGATATTTATTAACTCGTCATTTGAGATATTTACCAATAACATGTGGCAACAATATTGAATTCACGGCATTGAGAAGATCACTCTTATATCACCATACATATAGCACAGGCGCGCAACTAGGGTGGTCCTGGGAGTCTAAACCTCTGCCCTTTTCAGCAAATAAACAAAAGTACCCTCTTTATCTCAAAAAAGGTGCGTCCCTAAAATCCTAAGATGGGAAAGGCGTGATTCCAAAAATTTTCCGGGGGATTCATTTCTTGCCTCCTTTTTTCTACTTTACCCTGACAAGAAATGCCATTTGGTCTGCAGAGCAACGATAACAGTTAACTTCCTACAGTATTTTATTCACTTATGAATCTGAAAAAAATATTACCAAGCCGTATCTTGTTTTAAGATGTTTTGATATGCCCCTTTTCGTGGATTAGACCTCTGCCCTGGAAGTTTCTTAGTTGCGCGCCTGTAGCAGAGCAAGAAATATTGCTCATTATCTTCGACACCATCGTTAATTAGAAAAGAGGGTTCATAGTGCCATTGAAGTTGTGCTTAAAACTTGTGAAAACTGACTTGCTAAGGATAAGCCTCTAGGGTTTTGGATGCCAAAAACTGATTTTGCAGGTGGGTGGATTATGGAAAATAGCCTTCTCTTGAGGATAGCTAAAGAGTTGAATCGTCTTGTATATTGATCGAGCCTATCCCATGCAAGCAAGCTGTTAGGATAAAAACTAAAAAATATTTAGTTCTGGCAAAAACTTGTCCTATTGCAACATGCCTACGGAGCTACTAAGTGGGTTCCTGGAGATGTGGGATTGGGAACCTTTTGTAATCAGGAGTTAAGCTGTTAAATATTTTGTAAAAGAGAATTAGATGCCTATTCCAAAATCATTATACATCTATTGTGTACGATCCTCATTTTATACGAAAGTGTCTTTTGACGCAGCACTGAAAGTTTCTCAACTTTTTCATGATTGCAGTATCGAATCTGTCTTAAGACTAAGCAAATTTTTTGAGTTCCAATGCTTTGCGCATGCACATTATAGGAAGGTGAAAAGCTACATGGACACCTGAAATTATGATAAATCTTTGTAACTAGCATTAAGTTAGAATAAAAGCCACTAAACATATACAACATTTTGCACACGGCTACATCACATTTTAAACACTTATACACCTACTCTCAAGTGCCAAATAAACGGGGGGATCCTAATAGACAGGGGGTTGGAAAAAATTCCGAAATTTAATAAACGGGGAGTCAATATAAACGGGGGGTTGGAATTTGCGAACAGGTTTTAAATTATTATACAAGGACGGAAAGAACAAAAACAGGTTGTCATAAAGCATAAAACTAAAATAGATACAGCAATATGCCATTTTGCTATAAAAATTGTGCGTAAATAGTACTAACAAAGAATGGAAGTGAAATGAGGGTCTTGTAAAAAAAGGCAATTTCCTTAAAATTAATAAACGGGGTGTCCTAATAAGGTCCGTGGGGTTGGAAAAAATCGAAAAATTAATAAGCGGGTGGGGGGACGTTTATTTGGCACCTGAGAGTATAAATTTTCTTAAATCTCAAAAATCCAGTACCGCACTTTCTTCACGTTCTTAGCAGTAGAATACTTCTTTCATATAAACTAATTTCTTATCAATAAAAGACGTGTATCATAGCTAATGACTGCCAAGAATGATTCGAGAATGAATCAGAATACCATTGGATGCACATTGCTATTGGAAAGATTCTGCAAAAGGTTGAGAAGAGTAAAGCAAAAGCAAAATAGCCTACCCACTTGTGAACAAGTTGAATAGAGTAGCATTAGTAGACTGATAATGTTGCTGGAAGGAATTTGTAGAAGGTGGAAAAAGTACGAGATGCTTAGAAGCATGAAAGCTGGTTAGATCATCAATACCACTAAACCAACGGTAGCGTGTTAATTGTCACATGGAAACAATGTACTTTTGACGGGAATGAATCAGTGAGTTGAATGAATGCTAAACCCTCAGAATCTAATGGCTGTGAACGATGCAACAGTCTTCAAGAAAGCTTGATCATATGTAAGGTTTCACTTGGAGTTTAACTTTGAAAATAATTGCTTCCCTTCCAAATTTCAGAAATATGGACGCTTGAAAGCCAATACAGGATTTAGCTCCAGAGATTGGGTTCATAACAGGGAATCTTTAATATTGTCACTACTGGGCCATTGACAAAGTAGGCCATCTACCTGGTGCAGTGGAAAGGTAACAGTTGCGGCCTTTGGCTTAATGGTTTGGACATTTTATAGCTTTTAAACAGAAATAGCAAAATGGTTTGCTTGCTTCATTGTTGATACTTAAGGAAAAGAGTCATACAAACCGAATTTTGCTGAGACAGAAACAGGGTTCTCGTAAAGGCTTGGCTCTGTAGTCAAATTTGATTAAAAGGCGCCCTGTTTAATTTGGTCAAAATAAAGTAAAAAATCTTAATTTCCTGGAATAAACTCAAAAATACTAAATTTGGTCAAACAAATCAAAAGCAGAGTGCAATGCACGTATGTATATTTGCTTTACATTACTGAGGTAGGACAAGCTTTCATTAGTCTCTACTTCGCGATGTCCTGTTCAGGCGTGCAGCTAGGAGGTCCTGCGGGTCTAGATCCCTGCCCTTTTCAGCAAATGAACAAAAGTGCCATTGCTTTAGCGCCCTCCCTATATCCTGAGATGAAAAGGCGTAATTCCAAAACTTGGCCGGTGCTTCGCCCTCGGTCCCCTTTTCCCCCCTGCCGTGATAAGAAATAGCAATAAGAATCATTGGTCTTCAGAGCAACGATATCAGTACACGTCTCACAGTATTTCCTCCACTTTTGAATCCGAAAAACAATATTCACAGGTCCTATCTTCTTTTAAAATGGTTTGATGTGCCTTTCGTGGATAGCATTCCTGGCCTCGAAAATTCCTAGTTGCGCACCTGTTGACTCACGCTAGTGGGATTTGGTACAACTGGTGGACTGGATAATATTCTAGAGTAAATATGCTTTTATCAACTTCATCACATGGATTCAGAAGCTTGCCTGTGGGGAAGATCTGTGCAACTCCAAACCTATAATTCTGAAATGCTGCAAATGAATGACAAAGTTTAATAACTGTTAGAAAAGTACAAAATTGGTGGCATAAAGCTTTTTCACTTCTTAAAAAAATCTTTTGAAAAGAAACGTTAGGAGAATAAATTTTTGAAAGTGAGTTGTATGTTGGTTGAAAAAAGGAAGTGGTTGACTCGGGGATATGTAACAGTCAAATTGAAGTCAATAGTTAAAACTTTTAGGTCAAAGCTTTGAAAAATAGTCAAACTCTGACCACCCGATTGATGACCTAACATTGTTTCATAAAAGGAATCTTGTTCTAAGGGGATAGAAAGAGACAAAATGTAGTAGATATATAGACAAGAAAATATCCGCAAATTTTATATAAAAATGCTATTGTAATTACATCCTTAGCGTCCTGTAAACAAATGCTGGCCCCAGTTCTCTATTTGTGCAGGCGTCCCTGGTTTCACACCTCTTCAGTTACCTTCCCGAATTGACTGCAGTAGATCATATGCTATGGCGAGGTAGAATAACGGTTAGAGCGCATGACACTCGTGGAACGTCTACGATTCAAGCCCGACTCGAGGCCCTGACTGAATGCTCGTTCACCATTCACTCAGCAGCAAATGGGTACCTGGTGACAACACTGGGGAGATAAAGGCGGCGAGGAAAGGAACTTGCCACCCTACCTCACATACCGATGGCTCAGGATAAGTGTCGTCTCTAATAGGCACTCCCCTACGTACGAAAGTATACGGCACTACCTTTACTTAGATCATACAATAGACAACGAAAGTGGTATGAATCCAAATCTAGCGCTCTAGAAAACATCTATGTCTTAGAGGTCATTCATTTACTACGTACGCAAAAAAGGGGGAGGGGGTCGATTAAAAGCAAACGCCATGCGTACACTGAGGAGAGTGTCACACTTTAAGTACGTACTCAAAAAAGTCCCTTTTTACATGTATTTGGTTATATTTTCATATGCAAGGCACTTTTATCCTACTTTGTTATCCTTGGCGACAACTTTTATTACTGTTTTACAAAACATTTGCTATGATTATTTTCCTGTCTCTCAAATGTTTTATAGTCTTTTTCTCTATGAAATTATGAATTTGACATTAAAAACATTCCCGCTAGAAATGACGGAGGGGGTTAGATGGGTAAAAGTACGTACGCAATGGGGGGTCGTGGCCCGCGTACATGTGCGTACGATGGGAGAGGGTGTCAAAATTTTTGCCATTTGGTGCGTACGTACAAATTGAATGGCACCTTACAACGCATTCTTTCACTTGCATACATTCATCACGGTGTCCACTGAGTTACACTTGAAATTCCAGCCACAGTTTCAGAAAAAAACGATCTTTTCCAGCCCTTTGGGCAGAAAAAACACATTGTGTTCCGGCTATACCATGAATTTGATATGAAATTCCAGCCTTAAATTCACCTTAAAATTTCAAATAAATTGGAATTTCCTATATAAATCCAATGTCTTCCGGTAAACCACTCTCGGAGGGTAAAGGTCTACCAACCACCCTGACAAAACATAGGGAAAACTTCTAATTTTGGGTCGACTTGGTGAAAAAGGCCTGCCCCATGCGATATTGAACAATTTTGTCTTCTTTAATCCTGTTTCTCGATAAGATTGTTTTCCATCTAATGATGCCGTTAAACATTAGGCCTAAAAATAAAATTCCAGCTTTCCAGCCAAAGCAGGAAAAACCTATGGTTTTTAAACTTTTCCAGCCAAATTCTGAAAAAGGCTCATTTTCCAGCTTTTCCAGCCGGAGTAGACACCTTGATTCACGCAATCGTTTGAAGCAAAAGCTGGATCTCCATTTGTCTTTTGATTGAAGCATTCATTGAGCAACAAGATTAGAAAAGACATTGAAGTACTATAGAGTTCTCATCTATGAACTTTTATCACTAAACCCATTACATAGATTTATACTTATTTCTTTGAGTTTTCTTTCAATTTCAATATTTGCTAATAGAAATATTGACTTCACACCAATGACCCGCATCTTTTCACCTGTATTCGATTCTTTTAATTTCAATAAAATATGACCCGATTGCGAACCAAGCTTTGCGAAAGCTTTAAAATGACCACAATCAGATGTTGGAATAAACTAGTTCTGCATTCAATTGCATGGAAAGTATTGCTGTGTACGTATGTAGTAAAATCATTGTCAATTTCGACAGCCCAGGCCCAGTGATGTTTCGAGATACCTTTTAGGGGGAGGTGCGTTTTGACCAATTGACCAACTATTATTGCTAAAAAAACAAAAGGTCACAGAGAAGACTGTGGCCAACTCTCTTGTAGCATGGCTGAATTGGCACACCCCTGCCCAGGCTACAGGTGTTCCCGTCTGACCCTCAACTAACTCACAGTTAATATACTCGTTTCAATCTTGGTACGTTTATGGTATGTTTTATGCTACTGATAATGGTTAATTTGTTCTACCACCTGCATTAACATTTTGCATGTAATGCTCAATTTACAAATCATCTGAACAATTACCAAAATAAGGGGGTATCGACAGTGGGGTTGAGTGACCCCTTTTCTGGGGAGGGGGTTGAAGAGTAATAATTTACCGATAGAAACGGAAGGATTTTTAGTAAGATTTCGTTATTTTTATGGGGTACATTGATGCAAGAAATTGCATCTTCGACACTCTCTTGACTATGTCATGCAGTCATTTTGCGACGAAATTCATCAAATATACATTTACCGACGAGATCACTGAAGGTTGGAGGTGCTACACCCCACACATCCCGCTAGCTACGACCCTGGGGTATCACCCAATGCACCCCCTGCTTGGAAAAGCTATGCCCTCCTTGCAACTTCACGCTGGATACGGGCTGGTACAGCCAATAAATAATGTAAAGAACTATAGTCTAGAATGGGACGAACTAGGACAAGTATGCGTCCACTAGTTCCACTTCACCACCTTGCTATCAGAATTCCATTTGTGCTACTTCTATGACNCTCTAGAAAACATCTATGTCTTAGAGGTCATTCATTTACTACGTACGCAAAAAAGGGGGGGGGGTCGATTAAAAGCACACGCCATGCGTACACTGAGGAGAGTGTCACACTTTAAGTACGTACTCAAAAAAAGTCCCTTTTTACATGTATTTGGTTATATTTTTATATGCAAGGCACTTTTATCCTACTTTGTTATCCTTGGCGACGACTTTCATTACTGTTTTACAAAGCATTTGCTATGATTATTTTCCTGTCTCTCAAATGTTTTACAGTATTTTTCTCTATGAAATTATGGATTGGACATTAAAAACATTCCCGCTAGAAATGACGGAGGGGTTAGATGGGTAAAAGTACGTACGCAATGGGGGGTCGTGGCACGCGTACATGTGCGTACGATGGGGGAAGGTGTCAAAATTTTTGCCATTTGGTGCGTACGTACAAATTGAATGGCACCTTACAACGCATTCTTTCACTTGCATACATTCATCACGGTGTCCACTGAGTTACACTTGAAATTCCAGCCACAGTTTCAGAAAAAACGATCTTTTCCAGCCCTTTGGGCAGAAAAAACACATTGTGTTCCGGCTATACCATGAATTTGATATGAAATTCCAGCCTTGAATTCATCTTAAAATTTCAAATAAATTGGAATTTCCTATATAAATCCAATGTCTTCAGGTAAACCACTCTCGGAGGGTAAATGTCTACCAACCACCCTGACAAAACATAGGGAAAACTTCTAATTTTGGGTCGACTTGGTGAAAAAGGCCTGCTCCATGCGATAATGAACAATTTTGTCTTCTTTAATCCTGTTTCTCGATAAAATTGTTTTCCATCTAATGATGCCGTTAAACACTAGGCCTAAAAATAAAATTTCAGCTTTTCCAGCCACAGCAGGAAAAACCTATGGTTTTCCAACTTTTCCAGCCAAACTCTGAAAAAGGCTCAGTTTCCAGCTGGAGTAGACACCTTGATTCAAGCAATCGTTTGAAGCAAAAGCTGGATCTCCATTTGTCTTTTGATTGAAGCATTCATTGAGCAACAAGATTAGAAAAGACATTGAAGTACTATAGAGTTCTCATCTATGAACTTTTATCACTAAACCCATTACATAGATTTATACTTATTTCTTTGAGTTTTCTTTCAATTTCAATATTTGCTAATAGAAATATTGACTTCACACCAATGACCCGCATCTTTTCACCTGTATTCGATTCCTTTAATTTCAATAAAATATGACCCGATTGCGAACCAAGCTTTGCGAAAGCTTTAACATGACCACAATCAGATGTTGGAATAAACTAGTTCTGCATTCAATTGCATGAAAAGTATTGCTGTGTACGCATGTAGTATAATCATTGTCAATTTCGACAGCCCAGGCCAAGTGATGTTTCGAGACACCTTCTTTTAGGGTGGAGGTGCATTTTGACCAATTGACCAACTATTATTACTAAAAAAAACAAAAGGTCACAGAGAATGCTGAGGCCAACTCTCTTGTAGCATGGCTGAATTGGCACACCCCTGCCCAGGTCACAAATGTTCCCGTCAGACCCTCAACTAACTCACAGTTAATATGCTCGTTTCAATCTTGCTATGTTTATGGCATGCTTTACGCTACTGACAATGATTAATTTGTTCTATCACCTGCATTAACATTTTCCATGTTATGCTCAATTTACAAATCATCTGGACAATTACCAAAATAAGGGGATATCGACAGTGGCGTTGAGTGGCCCCTTTTCTGGGGGAGGGGGTTGTAGAGTCATAATTTACCGATAGAAGCGGAAGGTTTTTAGTAAGATTTCGTTATTTTTATGGGGTACATTGATGCAAGAAATGGCATCTTCGACACTCTCTTGACATGTCATGCAGTCATTTAGCGACGAAAGTCGTCAAATATACATTTACCGACGAGATCATTGAAGGTTGGAGGTGCTACACCCCACACCTCCCGCTAGCTACGACCCTGGGGTATCACCCAATGCACCCCCTGCTTGGAAAAGCTATGCCCTCCTTGCAACTTCACGCTGGATACGGGCTGGTACAGCCAATAAATAATGTAAAGAACTATAATCTAGAATGGGACGAACTAGGACAAGTATGCGTCCACTAGTTCCACTTCACCACCTTGCTATCAGAATTCCATTTGTGCTACTTCTATGACAGACAGTTGTAGTCACCTTCATTGTAAACAACAAAAATCAGCAAGGCCTTTTGAACAGAGTGCTTGGTGCTTCCTTCTTGGTCAAAAGTACATTGAAATATTCGTCATATTGACAACAAAATACTCCAGGACAATACTGGTAGACTCTTGAGGAACATAACTATACATTCTCCTCTATAGCAAGCTTTTTATAATAAATATCTGCTAGAAACATGAGGTTGAAATCAGGCAAAAATGGAGAAACATTTAAGAAAAATGAGCAGGCTGATTCTCAAATGTTAACTTGAAAAACTATTTTTACGAAGAAATTTTGATCAAACAGGATAGAATCAAAATCCATTACACTCTCCACAGAATCTGAAAAGTCTACTTCTTGTATCACAGTTGCCTAATCTGGGTTTTTATTGTCATGGGAAGGTTCAAGAAGTTAACAAATAGTTAAGAAACATCTGAGGCTGGATTTGACAATATAGTAATGAACACAAAGGCTGATTGCAGAAAGTATGCCTCTTATACAAAAAAGCGCATCCCATTTTCCACTATCGTAGACTTTTACTCAGCTTCATGACAATCTCCTACTCTGACCTACTGGAACATTCTTAGATGAATCAATCCAATTAACAAACGTAAAAACTCGGAAAGTACTTTCAAGAGACCAAGAAATTAAGACAAATTCAGCTACTCTATGCAATTAGAACGAAATGGATCCTCTTTCATTGATTAATTCTTTTCAATGTCTATATAGTAGTTTCTTTATCTATCAGGTTTATTATTAGCGTTTCTATCTATATCAGATAACCCTGTTGTTCCATAGATTTTCAAACTATTTTACATAACAGTCCTAGAGGCTATGATAAATACTCTCTAGCAACGAATAGCAGGGGCCCCCGATTGCAGATGTATGAAAATTTCACCACCCCCCCAACTAAGCAATTATGCAAAAAAATCCAAACCCCATTTTACTAACCTAAAGGTTTCAAAGTTCTAAAAAGGATAAGTTAGTACATAAAAGCATAAAACACATTGATTGATACCTTATACAATGTCAACAATTAATTGCAATAGTTTTCAAATGTTTGGGTCCCATACTGTCTATTGAGCATTGACACCCCCCAACTACTAACAACCGACACCCCAAAGTTTGCATGTTACCAGTATATGATATTATGATATTTCTACTCAATGAACACGTCAAAACCTTTCCATAGCTATTTTGAGATATCTTCCTTATCCAAACTTTCCAGGTCCTGGAAAATGGCATTATCAAGTTCCATAACTCAAAACTTTCCGAAACCTATAGGAAGCCTGTACATATTACATAATATGAATGATACCAACGTCAATTAGTCAAATCATTAGTCGCAAACTTAATTAGCAATCACAGGGAAAAAAACAAACAGCTGTAAGCAAGACTAGACATCGTTTCTAATTTGGTCTAGGTTTGGTATTCTCATTTCCAATATTCTAAGGTTCCTATCCTTAAACATCATTATATGCCACAGGGGGGTGGAAAACCGGGGGGCACTGACCCCATACTTTTTTCATAAAGTAGCATTTTTCACTATTTTTCCCTGAGTTTATCTCCGACATTAGTGAACAGATCCCTTCCACTTTGAAAGTCGTTCCCATTCCCCTGCGCCAAAATGGAAAAGACCGAAGCCTCCTACAGCTGTCATGCCACATAGCTGCTCAAGTTTAGGGTCTCTACAGATTTTCTTTAACGGATAACAAACAAGATCTCTTGTAACTAACTTTAGTAGGAGAAATACGAGATATATCGAGCCCAAGAAGCATTTTCTCAAATACACAATGGCTTGAAAAACAGAAATAATAAATCACTCTAGCAGAAAATAAATAGCAAAACACTTTTTGATGGGCAATGGAATCACATGAATTCAAGGGAAATGTAAGCTAAATGTTTAATACCAATGATAGAAATAAATGTCCAGAGGTATAACTACTCAAAGGAGGATGCAAAAAAAGATCTAATTAGATATTTGCTAATCTGTTGAGTAATTCTCACTCTGGCAAAGAAGCAAAACCGGGAGTACTGAGTGTTGCAACCTGGGAAACCTTCAGCGTCGATGTCGATGATTCTACGTCGATGACTTGATCGGACTGTACAGCATACGGGAACTCACAATGTCGCACTTTTAAAGTAGTTAACAAGACAAGTTGATTGGTTAATTAGTTCTTGGCATCTAAGCCACGTCGATTTCTCTACTTCAAGAATCTCATCAGCAAGCTTTCTTAAGGTTGGTTCAGAAGCGATCTGTTTTCCGTGAAGCTACAATAAAGCAAATATAGTGCTATGGTGGCATTCATCCAATCAGTTGCGATTACTTTAAGAGGCAGGACTCGAAAAATCGCAGCTTTATAGAATGACAGTGGGGTAATAGATTTACGACTGACACTTGGGGGCATCCATAAAGGATATCTGCACCTTGGGGGAGGGAGGGGGCTAGCAGCACTGCGGACAAAAGAGGACAGGGGGAGGGAGGGGGTTTAGCTGTAAGTGGACATCCTTTTTAGTGTGGTCTCTGTAGGAGAGAAGAGGGCATTATTTAAAGGTCATTTTTATCATCATCTTTCTGTGCTGAAGGTTGAAAAATAGAGAGGCAAACAAGAAATAAGTACAGTAGGCATGTCTTTCAAAGAGTTTTTATTTTTCCATAGTTTACAGCTCATTAGTTATCTTCCAACTAAGTGTCCGTACGGACAGGGGGAGGGGTTTGTTAAGCAGAAGGTGGACATGCGTGGACGGGGGAGGGAGGGGGATTGAAAACTGAAAAAACTGTGCGGATATCCTATACAGATGAACCCCTTACGCATTTTCGCGCAAACCCAAAACCAATTCAAATGGCGAAAAAACACTTTCCAAACGCTGAAATTCATGAACTATTAATAAAACACAGGAGAATATTTCGATTAAAATGTGACTAGCGAAATCAGGCGTAAGCGTATCATTACTTTCACTTTTACACCAGCATAGCAAGCCGAAATTTTCAAAATTGGTGTCAATTGGGGGGGATTTTTGCTATGTACACCTTCAGCGCATACCTACAAAAGGCTGAAGCTTTAATAACACGGTAGAAGCTACGAATACACACGGTTAAAAGGGCTGCAAAGCCACAGCAACTTCTAAGCTTTCTCTATGAAATAACCGAGAGACCTGGAAATGTGATACTGAATTACAAGTAAGCAGCGAAAAGGGAAATAAATATTAATTTAATCAATCTACAGAATGCTTGTGCCGTTGAACAATTCTCCAAAATTGGGCGTGTGGCTAGTAACATTGCCGCTCGTTTGGGGCATTAAAAATCATTAAAAAAGGAGACCTTTATTTCAGAAATCCGTTACGTACAATAGCAACGTCACATAATAAGATACAATAGTCGCCAAAAGTCCCGGGACACTTTATTTATTTCTATTCTGTTCTTAACACCCGTCCTCATCTTCCCCCTAAATAACGTTGGTTTATTAGAAAATTACATGCGGGAATGGAAAAAGTTAACGTGTAAAATGACACAAAGTGCCCCAAGAACAGAACAATATTGTTATATGGGGAAAGGAGGTGCATGTATGGTGCAATGGTTTAAAATCTGAGAGCACTACATTTTTTCGAAATTCTTTGTACGTGTCCCAGAGACTTTTGGTGACTATTGTAGTTACAAATGGCTAGTTTAATGTATTGTGCAAATAATATCAATAGGGACACAAAAATAATGCCAACAGTAAAATTTAACATCTGTGCAGCTAGATTTAAGACTTCAATTAGAGATTTTGCTCTCTTGATAATTAATCATAATAATCACAAAAGATCTAACAAATATGCACAAGATTAAGCCGCTTATGGCAAACTACGCTCATCTAAGAGACTCTGTTTGGTATGAGCTAATAAAGTACTAATTCTTATCACTTAATTGTGATTTCTTTTAAAAGAAATCCAAAACACGTAGTACTGCAACTTGCTCACAAATGTATGGCTCTGAGCCATCCATTGCAAGGAAAGCCCTAGACTAGAGTGTCAACCAAGCTGATTTTGAAACACAAATTCATCTTAAAAATGGAATTCATGTTTTGATTCTTATTTTCAGCCTGTACTAAACAACAGCACAAATTATTAAACCAACAGCACAAATTGCTAAAACATCCAATAAATAATAGAATTTACAACAAATGTCATAAAACATTTAGAAGTGAATTACTTGGGATTTTAATCCCCGATCATTAAAAGGTTATTAAGATAAGCTCTTTGAAGTACATTTCTGCTTAAAAGTCATTCCCATCTAGGTCATGTATGCCAAGAAAAAATTCGTTCTTGCCACAAGATTTCTAGACACCTGCAAACGTGAAATTACATGTTTTTTACAAGAAACTGTCACTTTTCTTGAGCCTCAAGTTTCTTAACTTTTCCCGAAATTGAGCTTCAGATTTTTCTTAAATTTTCTGAAATAAACTGGCTAAAATGTGCCACACTTTCTTCGTTTATTTCGTATACTCGAATTTGAATTCCATCTTTAACATTTTGAATGCAACAATGATGAAATGTCGATTTTTGGTCAATAAAAACACTTTATTTTGGAAACCGAGCCGCGTGATTTTCTTAAGACTTTAACCACTTGAGCCTCATTTTCTCATAAACTTTTTTCTTATAAAAAAAACGTGCATACTCAGAGAAAGGAATGCTGTACACTTTTTTTTATAAAGAACATGTCTATAAGAAGCATGAGGCTGAAATTTGGCAACATTAAAAAAATTGAAGAATATTAGGCACGCTGAGTTTCAAAAGACAACTTGAAAAAAACTGTTTTTAAAAGAAACTGGTTGATGAAACTAGAAACAAATTAACACAATCAATTAAATGCCTCACAAAACTGAACACCCTATTTCCTGCATCACAGTTGCCTATTGGAAGTCATAAATATTTAATGAGCAGTTAAGAGAGAGATAGATGTAGTAACTAATTATACAACTATTATCAACATTCGCTAAATCGTCTCTAGATTTTTGAAACGATTTTCATCAGTCTTTGAAACCGAATAATACTCTAAATGACAATTTTACTACTTTGAACACTCCAACTGCATGCGATCCTTTTCATGAGGCTACCTTCCAGGAGTCTTTAAAAATTTGTTTGGGGGGCTATTGGGGGGAGGCAGCTTCCTCTCATGGCATTAGATAGTATCACTTCTGGATATGCCACAAAAAAATTGGATATTGCACCATACATCAAGGCATTGTCGTTTTCGTTCTCTCAAATCGGCAGCAACATTCTTAGATGCCATCTTAAGCCGTACATACTTCTTGCAATATATCCATCAAATTATTCATTCCCTCAAATTTCTGCATGAATGACATTTGGCTAGTACTCCTCTAAATGTGATCAATCATAAAAATGTCTAAGCAGGTAGCTTTACTGGGATCAAAGACACACATCTTGCTATTGCTATAACAGAGTTTAGTGTAATAAGAGAACAAAGCTGATGGCATGAAGATTTTTCTGAATACTCGAGCAGTCCACCTCTCATCTCAGTAGAGGCAAAGATTGGTTTTCAAAGAAACTGCAGGGGACTTTCGATATCATGCTGAATGTTTAGGTATCCGAACGCCAAGTACTTAACGCAAACGGAAAAGAAAATCGAAGATGAAACAGAAGATTGGTAAAAAGCATAGAAGGAGGCAATTCTTCTGGTGGCAATAAAGACAAATGCACCGAAGCTGTGAACTTATAGAATTTCAGCTGACTTTTAGTCCCCGTTTGCACTATAACGCATTCATACAAAAACGGTATGGAAATGCTTTTCTATGAAAACGGCATAGTTTTTCTTATGCAACAGTCGTCATTTGATACCGGAGAGGAAAACGATTCAGTGTAGACAGTAAGCCAAAATGGAACATTTCCATACCGTTTTCGCACGAAAGCATTTCTTGTTGCGTGCCAATAAAATGAGAAATCGTGCAAAAAAGAACATGTTCATTATAAACATGGGTTTCATAGAAAACCAACACAATGAACGAGCAAGCGTGCAAAAACGAAGGTAGTAGCAGGACCCTTGGATAGGACAATGGGAATTGTTTATTCTGTATACATTCCAAGTTTGGAAAGGGAAAAATACGTTAAAAAATTATAATTGACTCAGTCCTAACAAATCTACGACTTTCCATTGCGTGTTTTACTTATTATGAATCATTTAAGAATCGTTAATAGTTTCTTTCGAAACAAACGTGCATATCTTCTTATAATGTCCTCTAGATTGTTCTAATCCGATTTTCACTGCAATCGAAATTGTGTCGGATGCAATCATCCGTTCATGCAAATAGATGTCTTAATTAATTGACCAGGTTGAATCAAGCCCAATTTTAAAGAGCAAAGTGTTAGCTTGATGACTAATCTACTAGATCTTGAAACAAACTTTGAGCATTTGTGTTTTAATTGATTCTGCAACTGGGGCATGACCGTATACTAGATACGCTTTTTATCATAAGATAGAGGAAGCAACTTAAGTTAGTAATAAGCAACGCCTTTAGAAAACAGTTTATGCAAAATGGTAAAGCAATTTTCTAATTAAACTAAAAGGGCATTCTGTAAACACGGAATAATCGTGTCACATAACCCAGAACAGAGTTGTAACTTAATGCAAGAAAATACACATTTTTATAAGGATAAGTGTTCTAAGAATATTAAGGCTCAGAATCGTTGAAACTTAAGAATAATTTAAGAATAATGCAAGGCTCAAGCTTCATGAATACTTGAAATTTATGTGTATTCCAGTAATAATAATGCTTTTGGATTAACTTTTGTATTATCGACACAATAATGATTATTCTGCTTCACTTCTATATTGCTTTATGATGAAGTACGACATCAACCACGACTTGAATGTACTCCACTTCGTTTCAGGCACAGTTACACCTTTGATATTTAAGACTAAATTAAGAATAATGCAACGTTCAAAACTAAAAAATTCAAGGCTCAGCGAAAATTAGATGTTCTTTTAAAAAGCGTGTACGGATGCCTGAGATCTGCGCAGGCGGGAAGGGTGAACGCCATTCAATGCCCAGCCTTCTTTGGTGTCTATCTTTCGCACTCTGTGCATAATTCTGCAAGCCAAAGTAACAACACTTCCATACGCTGAGTGCATGCATACGGTGGTATCCTGAAGTAAATCAGCAATGTCGTTAAGGTGGAATACTATCTATCGTATGAGTGTTGCCAAGTACGGGAGCGAGACCTAAATCTATTGGTAACACGATGATAACCCCACGGTACTGACATACTTCATATAGTAGTTGTTGATACAACATTTGTTATTTTCCATTCATGGTAACTTGATTTCGGTGTTGTTGTAATTTAATCCATCAAATAGTAAGCATTGATGAACTGATGTTGTTGTTAAATAAGATTAAATAGACAAACAGAAAATAAAGTTAATAGGGTGATAATTTTGGATCATTTGCATTCCATGAATGCAGGATGAAGTTACACACAACTGTGGCATCACACGCACCTGGAAGAATGAAGGTCCTGGTAACAATGTTATCTAGCTTTTACAACAATCAAATGTGGGGAAAGTTCTGAATTGATCATACCATAATTCATGCGCAAAAATCTTTACCCTTGCTAAACTAATACTAAAATGCACTGTCTTTAATAAAAGGGATTGTAGGGGTGTTCCAATCCCCCATTTGCTGCCAAAGCCGCAAGTGACTCTTTGAGCTGTCGGTAGAAGTTGGCGTGACAGTCATCACTTGTTGATAAGCCTGTGAAATTTAATAACCGATCCTTCGTCACACGACTGAATGTCATTACAGAAGATTCTCGAAATTCGCTTGAACAGCTGTACAGCACTCTAGACTGACATGGATAGATGATAGAGGTAAATATCGTGCAAGACTGGCTTTCCTTGAAGATTGTTTTCATGAAATATGTCCTTGCAGGTAACTACCATATCTGCGCATTCTGTACACTAATCACATTAGTAAATTCCTAATATCAAAAAGCCAAGTAAATATATCAAATCATAGCTCTTCCATCACAACCACGAACGTCAATCACAAACAATACTCATGACCGGTCACTTCCAACCAGCAAGAATCCAACGAAAATACTGCACATGCTCTAACAAACGACCAGAAGTTAACAAAAGCTCAATATTTCATAAACGTCAAGTAGTTATTAAACGCTCATCTCAAAATGAACGCCCATTTGAAAGAAGGCAGAGCTGAGAGTGGTGCAATACAAGGGAATCCAAAAATCAATGAGATAAGAATCGATCTAAAAAAACTCCCAAGGTGTCTATAGGAGAATCTGGGAACATCTACAGTCAATTCTTGAACGACTAACAGTAGACGCCACGGGTTTTCATATAATTCTCGAGAGTTTACATAAAATCTTCAGAATTACATAAACACCCGGGCGTTTATTGGGGCATTTACGGTGCTAAAAGTACCGCAGTCCAATCTTGAAAGATCAAGAAGAATTTCTTCCTAATCTAGTGCTTTCTTTTTACCAAAATATTCATACTTTCGCTGTTCCGCACAGTTTACGACCAATCAAGCACATCTGGTTAGACAACAATTATACCAACGGTCAATGAAGAAACTCATTTTCTTTCAAAAGTTTGACTCAATAGTTAGAATCTATAGAATGTGAAAACAGGCTGACAAAACAGATAATTACTACAGTTGATTAAAAGTAAGGCATCGTGACTAATTTCATAAAGGTTACGAAATAAATTTCTAGCCAAAGACCCTAAAAGTTCTGTCGATAATAGCTTCAAATATAATCTTAGCGCATAATACAAATATTCTTCATTGAGCCAAGTCGTGCAGCTTTAAAGAAAATATTACAGGATTATTTCATGTAATCAAGACTAGCTGTCGCAAAGAGCCGTCTACATGAAGAAGGTATTACATGACACAGAGAACAAATCTATCAGAAGATGCAGATATGAGATGAAGACTGCTGAAGGAAAACATGATAAAGCTTGCTTTAGAATGAGTTTTGCCTCTTTGAATAAATATGCTTTCAATGTTTTCAATTACGTTAGGCTAAAAACACATAATTTATGGGAAAATTGTAAGCAGGTGCATACGTTAATTTTTTCAGTTTACATAACTTTCTTTGCATTGTAGGTGCATAGGAAAATTGTTTCCGAATTTATTGATTTTATCTACAACAGGACAATGCATCAATGAAATAACGCTCTAATTAGTTTAGGTTGTCTTTTATCAGTCTATTGACAAGCTAACAACAGCTCTCCATCAAAACTTCACTTGAAAGATAAAACTATCTTCATGAAACCTCTCGAAATGCCGCAATTTTGTATACTCATGAGACAACAAAATCATAGAAGTTTCTTATGCGTGGGATTGGCGAGCATCATACAAAACAATATCGTGCTTCACTGTGACGTATACCATCAGAGGCAAAATGACTACAAAACTTAGCTGCACTTGGCTATGTGGTGATACGATATACAACATGGCTACAAACATTGCGTTTGACTTGATGCGCACAAAAGCCTGGGTTCACTTTTGACAAACAAACTAAAGCTATTTTACAGCTAAACACGTCAAAAGGCATCTTTAGTGTACATTGGAGCGAAATGCCGAAGAAACACATTACCTGCTGTCTAATATAAGCTTAATTTCTATGAATCAGCTGAATAGAAAAACTTTCTAAAAATCCTTGAGTCGAACATCAAGCGAAACTTAAAAAGAAATAACTTAAGACTCGAGTTTAAGGCCCTGTTTATACGATAGTGGATTCAAATGCATCCGATATATTTTCGTAGCACATTGCCCTTCCGTCTACACGATGAAGATGATGAATCCAATATAGAATCAATACACACATGAATATGATACAGAATGAATGGTGTAGACGCATGGATCAGATATTATTTCATTCCTGATTAACAATCAGGCTTTATGTAACAATAGCTGTCAACAACAAGAATGATCTCATTGTCGATTAGGTATGAAATCATATCGGATTTATGCGTCTAGATGATACCGTACTCATTCTGTATCGTACTCATGTGCGTATTGATTTTATATCGGATTCATCATCATCACCGTGTAGATGGAAGGCCAATACGCTACGAAAACATATCGGATGCATTTGAATCCGATACCGTGTAAATGGCCTCTAGAAGATAGATTTGCAAAAAAACGTCTCTAACCTGGTATAATGGAAAAGTGTCACAAGACAGTGGAGTATATGAAAGAACATACCTTTGAAAACAATGCAATGTATGATTGGACTAGTTCATAATCTCTCCCACACCGTAAACAGTCTTTAAAGAAGTGAAGTGTCATCTCCATTAATTCAATACTCCCACCAGAGTCTGGAGATACTGACCGAAATTCGATATCAATGGACGATGGGCTCATCTCCTTCAACATGTTCATTACTGGATAATCTAAAAATTGACATCCAAGTCTATATACTAATTCTAAAAGGAGGTGGAACATCAAAGTAAATGAGCATGTGTCATACTTGCTTGTGTGCTTATATTTTTGCATGCTTGCATGTGTGTGCGTGTTTTTAAGTGCGTGTATGTATGAACGGGTCTGTATGAGTGAGCTTGCATGCGTGAGCTTGTATGTTTGTACTTGGCTTGTATGTGTATGCTTGCATATATGTACTTGTATGCGTGTGTTTCTATATGTGCTTGTATGTGTAAGCTTGTATACTTGTGCTTGCATGTGTGCATGTACGTGCATGCTGGCACGTTTGTGCTTCAATGCGTGTGCTTATACGTGCCTGCTTGTATGCGCGTGCTTGTATGCGTGCGTTTGCATATGTGCCTGTGTGTGTGCTTGAATATACATGCATGTAAGTGCATGCTGGGAGTTGTTTATATGTGTTTGCTTGTATGCGCGTTTGCATGTGTGCATGTATGTATGTGCATTAAAGTGCATGCAAACAATTGTGTGTTTGTATGCGTGCGGTTGTTTCCTTCAATTTGTGTGACTAAAAAAGGTACTTACAATTTTTTGCTTTGTAGCACTCTTCAATAGTCAACTGAAATTGTGATTTCTCCAGGAAGACACTGGAGGGCAGAACTCTTGATTGAATCTAAGAGGAGAAAAATTATTGCTAGATCAGATAATCAAAATTATTTTCTTTCCACAAAAACAGGCGAACAATAGCAAATATCACTGCTTAAAACAAGGAAAGCATTACATCCTCAACAATAGTGCAACTTTAATGAAAAACTCAGTTTCTAATATGTTTCAAGGGCCAGATAAACATTTCATATCTTCACCAAGCAGTTAGGAGAATAAAATAACAAGTTAGGCAACAACAGTGACAGTTAAGAACTAAAAACAAACAAGCATATAGGGCCAACTGTAAATCAACAAACAAGGCTCAAGAATTACTCTCCCGTCCAAAGGGGAAATCAAATTGCTCATGATCATAATGGCTAATATCATCATGATGAATATCATCACGATCAGAGTCACCACAGCCAATATCATCATGGTAAATATAAACCACGGTCAATATCATCACCATCAACATCATCTAAGTAAATATCATCTCAGTTATTATCATCACTGTCATTATTATCACATTCACGTTCAGTATCATCAACATCGACATCATTACTATCACTGTTATCACGGCCAATGCCAACATCACGGTTAATACCATCATGATAAATATCATCATGATTAACAGCATCATTATCACCAGCTACACAACGGCTCAACATAATTATTCACTATTATAGGGAACTAGCCAATAACATAGTTGGTTTGTGTGGTGGCTGTAACGATAAGGAAGTCCAGCCCATCCTTGAAAAGCCATCATTTTTCGCGTTATCTATATTATGGCGCAATCTGAATACTGTCTGATGTCAATACAATAGAGGCCCTTTGAACACAAACAAAAATAAAGAATAGCAATTCAATGCCAGCAAAGAAGCTTCAACGTGTGAAAGTGAAATGGAACGAACCAGTGGCATATGAAGGAAGGAGAGGACGATCAGAATCGACAAAGAGCGCACTATAGAACAACACAAGATACTAACAAAGGCAACAAGTCACAACACGGGTCAACGCTAACATACCATTCTTGTTTCATTTACAAAATATTCTTGCACTTTAACATTAAAAATTTCTAAGTCAACACAATATAGAGATAAGAACAGCAGCAACTAGCACTACCTTAGAAAACATTTTGTAAAGCTAAAATGGGATACACGCTTTTTTTATAAGGAACCTAGCTCAAGGTCTAGGTCTAAAAGTTCCTTATTTTTGGACCTCTTTTTTATCACATTCTGGTACTAAAAGTTCTTTAATAGTTCCTTACTTTTCACTGCACATACAGTGCAATACAAGCCGTACAACCATATGGAAACATCATAATTTGAATTTTGCCTTTACTTTTAGCTAGAACTCAAGACTAAAAGTACAAATGAACGGAACCGGATTGCCAATTCTTGCTTATTTGAATTTATAAAAATTTTTTATATTGAAAAATTCCTTAGGCTTTTTCTGTTAGTAGTTTAAGTTCCTTAAATAGTTCGTTTTTAGTAGTATAAGTTCCTTAAATATTTTGGCTGTCTACATGTAGGTTCCTAATAAAATGGTTCCTTATAAAAAAGCGTGTACTACAAGGTTTGCCTATATCAAGGCATTTCATACCTCCAAATAAAGATACACAGTAGGTAGAGTTTTATAAGGTAAAGATAGCAGCGCCAGAAGCAGCCGTTCAGAACATATGAAGATACGCAGCTAGAACAGTACAACGCAGCTATCCTTATTGTTACAGGAGCATTCTGAATAGATTTCATGGATCGTAATGAAGAGTTGCAAAACAGAATGCGCATTGCAGCGAAGTCTTAGATATGACCTTGCAATGTCAATAGCGGAGATTAAGCAGGGCAGTTCTTTTTAAATGCTTCTTTGAACTACAATGGTATCTAGCTTCATCAAGCTGGTATACCAAACGAAATATCACTTGCACCTGCAGCTGAAAATCAACAAATCAAGAATGGATATAGAAGAATAAAATATGATTACTCAAATAATCGTTCTGTTTAGGAATACGCATGAGTTGATAGAAGTGAGCTTCAAAAACCTGCAAGCCACATAGCAAATCAAAAAGAAGACCAAGCCAGTAACGCTCTGTGAGGAAAATTGTCTCAGAATACAAATTGTTTAAACAGAAAGCGAGCTAGCTCCACTTTGGAAAGTAGCTATCATATTGTATCTAAAGCATAGGTGACAATGGTAAACTAGCTGGTGCAGCATAATAGACAAAAATCTTGATTGGCTGTTAGCAAGCTCCCAGTTTGGGGAATCTTCTGCGATATTGAACCAATCAGATCGCCAGGATCTTGGCGAATCGAGACTTGTCTACCCCGCTACCTGGGGTAGCTAGAACGCTCTGCTCTCTACCTCATATACCTGCTCATTACGTAGTGAGTCAGTAAACAAATCAAAGCGATTTCTTTGTTAGGCATTCGTGTTGGAGTGTGTAGGGCAAAAGTGTCCCCAGAGTGCTACACAATGCTCCCATTTCTCGTGGACGTTTTGAAGCTTTGTGGGACATAACTCAAAAACTCACTCAAGATAGAAGAAAGGTGTGACCTTCAGATGAGGTAAATGAGATCTAACCAGTACTGTAAGAATGCTGTGTTTAGGATGAAATCTTACCAGTACCGTAAGAATGCTGCCACAAAATAGATCTACATGCGATTTACTAATTTTCATACAGCAATAAACAAGAATTCAGGTTAGCAGTTCAAATGATAAATGTGCTCTCTGTTATAATTCACTCCTAAACAACAAACTTTTCCTGCTGCTTTCTATACAGGGGAAGAATGAGAAATTAGATATACGTAAAGGGTGGTGGGTACGAATGGAAGAAAGACTATATTTACTATAATGAATACAAAGGGCAATGTCATCAACCAGGTATATCTAATATACGGACTACAAAATATACATGGCCCAGCGGCTGTAACAGAGTGGCTTCTATCAGGACAATGGCAAGCCAACAAATATATTTTAGCTTACAACATAATTTATAGTCATTCAAAATTTTAACAAGTCCTCACTCGAAAAGGTTCTGATTGCCCTGAAGGAATATGGATCAAAGAAAAAACTCTGGAAACGTATCTTCTCCTGATAATCATCAGTAGCTAATTTCTAAAATGAGTGCAGGACATAGAAACATGATTTGCCCGAGGCGCAAATTCCATCTGTGGTAGCCTGTATATAATGGCTGTACTGTGTGTAATTATGTCTTCAGCCACAAATTTAGCTTCTGTTAGATAAGAGCTCCAGGCAAATCCATCAGAATTGGATTACTTCTTAAATTTCAGACCAAGCTGCTAGAGTAAGCTACAAGCTACAATTCGCTTTATTGCAGGAATGGCTAAATAAATGTACCGTCAAAGACCTTTTGCAACGATCTGAACAAAACTCTATGCTTAAAGTCACACAGGTATGGACTCTTTTAGATCAATAAAAAGCCATAACGACTAAACCTACATCAACCAACAGAGCAATGATGCTTCACAATTAAAAATGAAAACTTAAACAGCGGAAAGCACTATAATTGCGTAAAAAAGAAATGTGGGCGGTATTGCTTGTGGTCTTTGGTAATAACCAATACTTTAGGCAGAGCCCTGTGCTTAGCTGTGCCGTAAATCCGTCGAACTAAAACAGGCATAATAAACAACAGATACTTTGGCTGCTAATAAAATCATCTTCGGTTTGCCTCAAATTAACTATTCAATTCGAAGCTGCGATCCATCAAAAGAAAATCAGTATTTCACCCTGTTAAGGTTTCAACGTAATGTCCATCAATAAGTAATGACACGGTCGTTTTGAAGCGAAATTCGCTTAATCATCAGCTATCTATTGACTCTTTTCTCATAATGATTGAAGAGCACAGGTGTATGCCATGTTTGTCCTTTGAAAATCTCCAATCATCATCTAACAAAAAGCACCGAACGCAGCAGTTCTCCCATATATAGCAATTCCAATCCCATATATAGCAATTCCAGTTATTTAGCTATACACGCAATTTTTACAAGAAAACCGTCATTTTGCCTGAGCCTCAATTTTCTTAACTTTTCTCGAAATTCAGACTGAGATTTTCTTAAATTTTTTTAACTTTTTTTGAAATAAACTGGCTAAAATGGCTTACACATTTGTTACTATATTGTATACTCAAAATTGAATTCCATCTTTAACATATTGAGTGCAATAATGACGAAATATCGATTTTTGGCCAATTAAAAGCACTTAACTTTGGAAATTGAACCTCGTGATTTTCTTGCAATTTTCGTAAGATTTTGACCAATTGAGCCTCATTTTCTTATAACCTTTCTTCTTATAAAAAAACGTGTATGCAATTTTGGACTTGAGTAACGAGGAAGAGGGAGCAGGTTCCATCTTCTAAAACTGGCCAAAAGGTTTTGGCTGGAGAGAAAACTTGACAAGTCTACGGGTCATCTTTGTGACGCATTTAAATCAGGGGTCTCAAACTTGCAATCCGTGAAACGATATTTTTTGGCCTGCAGCTTACTATGGCAGGTTAAAGTTAGTGGGGCTCGCGAGCTTTATCCGCCCAGTGTGTGCTGAGAATATTTGCACCACACGTTTGATTGTGTTACAATTGCTAAACAGCTTACTGTACAACTCAGTGGTACAATATTAAATCTATCTGAGGAGTCATTCATTTTATCTTCTCATTAACAATCACCAGGTACATCACTAGCGATGGGCGTGGGTACGTGGGGGCGTGATGCCTCCAATGTGTGAAAATTCAATTTCAGTTGGAAAATCAGACACTACCCTTGGAATCTGGTGACTTATGAGTGCGCTTTTCAAGGTGAATTCGTAATGTTGGGCCAACGTACCTAAGCTGGGAAGTCAAATACTACAGTGGCAATTTGTTGACTTGATGATTTCGTTAATGAAGGTGAACTCGTAATGTTGTGTCGGCTAACCTTAAGCTTGAAAGCCAAACACTACATTTTGTATTCATTGACTTGGTGAGTGCATTTATGCAAAAGAACTCAAAATGTTGGGCCAACTAACTTGTATCTGAAAATCCAAACAATACACTTGGAACTTGATGACGTGATGACTGCACGCTTCTAGGTATACTCACAATGTTGGACTTAGTAGCAACATTTTGAGACTTAGTAGCAAGTTTTGTGAGACAACATTGGCTAAGGACCAGAAGGAACAAGATCCAGTTTGTCATGGAGCAATCTTATTGCTGATGTGGTTGAGAAAGGAGGTTGTGGCATTGTTGATTGTTTTGTAGCATAGATTACGGGCTTGTAAAAATAAAGCTCAAGATTGCGGAATTTGTCGTTGTCTACCTCGCGCTCTTTTCCAGGTATCAATCCAGTTAGAGATAGATGATCCAATTTCTCTTTTCTGACGACATGACCCAAAAATCTCATTTGCCCAATTTTGATCGATTTCAGAAAACTTGTATGATGGCCAATTTTCCTGAGGACATTTTCATTTAACTTTTTTGCTCTCCATGAAATTCGTCGCATACGACTAAAGCACCACATCTCGAATGCCTGAATTCGTGATTCCATGGCTTTGGATATACTCCGTGTGAGCACACGACAGCATGATTTGAACGACAAATTTTTGTTAGAGAAAATTAACTTCATTTTCTCGAAGGCTGATTTCGCTTGTCCGAGTCTACCTTTCATTTCTTTATCCTGAAATGTTCTACTAGTTTCAATTTCTTTCCATTCAAGTAAATATTGCATTGGGGAGCATCACTGTTCGCCTTTTTGGCAAATATCATTACTTCTGTTTTCTTGCTGTAAATATCCATTCCAAAATGTTTGCTTCTAATGTCGAGTTCATTTTAAAGTGTTTGTAACTCTTCTTCTGTATGTGCTAAAAGTACAGTATCGTCAGCATATTGTAAAATGTTAATACTATGTCCTCCAATATATACCCCCATTAAATCGTCTAGGGAGCGGATAATTATCTCACTACGCAATGAAAAGAGATCTGGTGAAAAAATGAATCCCTGTCGAAAACCGCGTTTTATTGGAACCATTTCGCTAAGCTTAGAGTTGATACTTAGTGCTGCACATTATTGATAGTACAATGCCTGTATTAAACGAAGATCTTTATATCGTCTACACTAAGATCACCCAAGAAGTGCATCATTTCGTTATGTTCTATTCTATCAAAGGCTTGAGTGTAGTCCACAAAACAAATGAAAATATCTTTTTGCATTTCAATTGATCGTTGGCCGAAGCTTTTTACGACAAAAACTGCATTCCTTGTTCCACAATCGCTTCGGAAACCAAACTGACTAGCATTTAATTCGATCTTCATTTTAGGTTTATTGCGTTTTCCGAGAACTTTAAGCATGGCCTTTGTGAGATGTGACATTAAACTAATGGTTCTGTGTTCTTCACATAGTAATGTTCCGGGCTTCTTGGATAATGGCACAAAGACTGACTAGCACATGTCTTCTCGAATTAGCCCCTTGGTTGTACATTTGATTGAAGAGATTACAAAGTACGCCTACACCATCCTGTCCAAGTGCTCTGAGCATCTCACAACTAATGTTGTCTGGTCCCGTTACCTTGCGCACTTTTAACAATTGCTTGTTCAATCTCTAGCTCTAAAATGACAAGTTACCTTCAAACAAAATCGGAATGCTTGTTCTTTTGGGGTCGTCGTATAACTCTTTGATATACCTTCCCCAACGTTCCAAAATATCCTTAGTTTCCACGATGATATTGCTTGATTCGTCTATGATGCATCCACGGTTCCCATTTTGACCCTTGTATTTGCCAGTGATCTCATAGACTTTTTGCTGAGCGACTTTCGGAGCTACATTATATATATGCTCCATTTCTAGGCATTTGTCATTTACGTAGTCTTCTTTTGCTTGACTGCAATTCATTTTTATCGCTCGGTTTACGTCTGCATATTCACGCTCATTATTAGATATTTTCATTTTTCTTCTTAGTTTCATGAATTCTTCAATTTCAGGCGTGATCCAACTCTTGTGGCTAGGTTTTTCCAAATCGGGAGCGGTTCAGTTGCACTTTCCAAAGCATCAGATGTACCATGAAAACAATCCTGTACTGTACAATTTTCTAGGTTTCCGTACAGTGAGCTTACCAACCAAAAAGACACGGAAACTATCCTAGTGCTGAAAGAGGCAAGGGTACTAAAGGCACCAATAGATAGAGCGGTGGTACTTCCCCGGACGATGAGAGAATCTTATTACCTACATCTCATCTACCACCCACAATCTCATCTACCACCCACAATCTCATCTACCACCTAAATGCATGATAACGCATTTATTTGTGAACAAAGCAATAAACACTGCCGTTCTGGAATTGGACTATTTAGTCATGTGCACTCATCTTAACCAGAACATTTAACGTGTATACTATGATCTTTAGGATTAAATAGTTGCCACTAAATTCCTTTCCAAAAAGCTTGGAATTGATATCAAAGTCGAGAAGGCGTTTCCAACCGTTTCAACAGTCTGTAGGGTGTGGCCACCAAATATTTTTGCTCCGCCCCCAGATCTCCATTCTGTCTCCCTTTTAGGAGTTTTGCTCATTGCATAAAACAGTTAATGTTCTATATGTAAGCATAAATGCCACAATAAAAGGACTATTTTATATTCGTTATTGTAAGTAAAGGTAGTCAAGCATGCACAATCAACTTTGTAAAGTGAAAATTCAATCATAGTTGGAATTTTATTTTTCCGCGAGCCCCCAATATGAGCCACTTAGTTTTGTCCCTGGCGTTCACTTAGTTTGACTGTTTTGAGCCACTTTGTAAAGTCTGTTTCGATACGAGCTCTGTCAATTTCTCTTTTGACATGAATTCTGTGGCCTAGACTCAACCAGTCTGTCTCCAGTCGCCTCAGGTAATTTCAAGCCACTGATTCACAAATGATCCTGATAAGGAAGCAGCCGCTTACTTCTGAAGAACACCATCCTACCACTTCTGGAACGTACAAAGTATTAATTGTGGAAAACATAGATGCACACTCTTTCTTTATAAAAACAATTTTATAAGAACACGAGCATGAACATGGACATGAAACGACTTTTCCCTGTTAGCCTGAGGAGAATTGACAGCCTTGACACTTTTTTCCTCGATATTTTCTTTTTTCTTGACACTCATAGAGAAACTAGATATTGTGTTAGTATCGTCTATCCATAATCCCGTGTAAACTCTTTCAATAAAATACAACAATGTGCAAGAGCGATCATCTTGGTTGTAACATTTGGCTGTCAATCAATCAAAATATCCCATGTTGTCTTGTATATTGTCTTTCTATGTACTTCTAAGTGGCCTACATGCTTCTAATTTAAGAACAAATTAAGAACAACTCAGCCTCAAATTTTGGGAAAAATTAAGAGCAGCCAGCCTGAACCTCAATTTTACTGGTGCTTATAAAAAAGAGTGTCGTTGAAAATAGGGCAGTGCCCTATTAGGGCTTAGACTTCAAAAGCGTGTTACTTCCATTTTGCTTGATATGTGGATATTGAATTTGGGAACACACCTGGTTCTATCATCTCTACAAGCCAATTAAACAGAATTTTGGAATGAGAAAGATTTAAAACAGACATTCAATTTGGTCGGCTGTCTTTTGTCTAAATGCTTTGCTGTGGCTACAATACAGCTCAGATTTCACAGTGTTATACGGACCATAACTCACCCTCATTACAAGGTAATTGGGCGTTCAAAAACTGTAACCAAAACGATAAGCCGCTTTAACGGAGAGTCTTGTTGCCAATCGAGAGGAAAGCTAGATCGAAATGCATCGGAATACTCTATGTTTTATTGGGAACAAGTATAATAGCTAAACGCAAGGCTAGCAACACTTGCTACCAGACACAAACATGACACAATACCAATGAAAAAAGCAGTCTTTCTGGATTATTCCTTAGGATAAACACTGATTCAACAAGATAAGCTATTGGATAACTCTTATGCTAAGATAGTTTAAACAGCAGTGTTAATTGGACAGAGCGCAGCAGAAACTAGCTTAGGATAGGATGAAGAAGAGCAAGGTGCTTCGGATGAAAAAATTAAAAAGTGCTAGGCGCAGTAATCTGTAAGCCCATAATACAACAACATTAGTGTCCGGATTTACAAATTATGGACTTTGAAAAATACCTCGTCTTCAAGAACATTTATGTTGCGCTCTTGTCGACGAGCAAGCAAACAGTTTTTCAAGATTTGCCATCAAGATATCAAATGAGTTCCAAAGTTATATGCCTGATACAGCAATGAATGTGCATATTTCCAAGTTAGAAAGCAAATGAAAACATATAAGAAATTTCATATAATATACTATACTATAATATGAAATAATACACTATCGCATGAGGTAATATAATTTAATATAATATAACATAATGTAACATAACATGAGATAACATAACGTAATACAAAATAATATAATATAATATAATATAATATAACATAATATAATATAAAACAACACAACATAATACAAGATAAGATAATATAAAGAATTATATTACAATGTAACAACATAAAGCAAAATATACTAAAATTTATTAAGACATAGCATGCACGATTTTATCTCCATTTCCCCCAACTCCTTGGGGCTTGGAGGGTGCCTCTAGGAGGACTTTCGTTCTGGCACGATCATTTAGGACCGGATACCGTTCCTGACGTCAGCAACGGTGGGCCTCGAATACAGGACCACGTAGGTCTGAGTCGATGAGTCGAGTGCACTACCGCTATACCACAGCTGCTCCAATAAGACATAGCATAATATATTATACCAAAATTTGACATAATATAATATAATACACAAGAATAGCATAATATAAGGTGAAATAACATAGCATAAAAAAATACAATATAATAAAATATAACGTAATGCAATATAGTACACTATGATATAATATAATGTAATGCATGGGAAACGCAGGTATAAAGACAAGAGCATATTGAAGCCACAAATTTGTAAGTTGAAATGAGATTACAACAACCAAAATCCTTCTCCGCTACTTTTGAACACCAACCATATAAAATTCCAAATATTTAGCACTCAACAAACAAATCAAACAATGTTATCCAGGTTATAAATTGCGGATTGTCTTCTCTACAACTAAACGTATATCTCATTTTTCCCCTTTAAGCCTGGTTCACATATAGCCGTAACCTGCCGGCGACTGCCGCCGGCACTGCTACTTCGGTATGCCGCAAGCAGTTTATTCCTTATGTGAACACTTTGTCCCCGGCAGCCTGCGGCAGCCTGCCGTACCGTGAAGAAAGTTGAGCTTTGCCGCATGCATACTTTCCCGGCTATCACGGTACCGCCGGCAAGGCAAAAATCTAATGTGAACATCATGCCTGCGGTTGCCTGTGGCATCTATTGTATGTAAACCGTCATGTGACGATGGTTGACCAATAAATACTTAACAATTTAATGGTCTCGTCTCATCTTTCGTGTGTTCCTAAAAAGTAAGATGGCTGTAGCAGCTGCTAGGCAAGAATAAATTGAAATAAAAAGCCATGTTGATACAAAGCATTGATGAGATGTATCCAGTACTACCCTGTAAGTTACGATAGACAATCATGTCGTATGCTTTGCTGAAATATTGGATAACTTACATATTTTTCTTCGTTTCAACTTTTATGAGGGAAATATTACAAATCCGTAGTAGGTCAAAATTAATTCACAGTGAGTTGCTAACAAAAGTTGCCTGTTAGAGCTGAAGCCATAATTCTGCAGTGCTTCGGCTTCCCGCGAGAAAACAACTGAAAGCAACAATAACAATGAAGATTCAATAATGAGTACTTGGCTACCGGCATGGTTACCGGCAAAAGAATGTATTTGTGAACATATCGCCTGAGGCAGCTTGCGGCATATGTACCTGCGGCAGTCGCCGGCAATTACGGCTATATGTGAACCAGGCTTTAAGGAATCCATTCCTGCGCTCTTACGTTCTTCTGTAGTTTACTGTGATAAGTGTTCGAGCTACAATGCTCGGTACTACGGGAAAACTTTCCGTAACCTAGCCATACCCTGCAGAGAGCACATAGGAGTTATCAATACATGCTATAAGATCAACAACCATTCTTCCGCTGTTTACAATCATTCGTCGGCAAACAAATAAACCGAAGAGAACTGTTTCAAAAACAAGTACATGAAAAAAAGCAAGCACCATATTCCGATGCTAAGTCATAGCCACGCTCATAGAAGCAGCAAAGAATCCTTCCGATTTGAAACATTCCATTTTAATGTAAAACGCTAGAGTTGGATGAGAAGCTTACTTAGTTAGAACTGGACAAAATTTTGCTGTGCAATGTCCCAAAAAACCAATATGGACACTTAAAGCAAACATGGGCGTGTAAACGACTATGGTTATCATATATAAACAAAATTCAAGCAAGCCATTGCCAGTAGAAAATCATTAAAAAGAGAGAAACTCGAGTTCAATAACCATAATCAAAATCTCAAATTTTGCTATTACCACATTTTCGTCTTTCTTTGAAGCATCAAACTTTGGCTCCAAACCAGAAATGGTTGGAAGGAAAAATGGTGCGGACTTTGGTTTCTTTGGTGGCTCCTTTGGTTTATTTCTCTCCTAATAAAATAATCACATAAAAACATAAACAAGTCAATAAATAATACATACATACAAATAAATATATGTGTATATATATACATATATATTCATATATATGTATATATATATATATATATTATGCATACATTATATATTTATATAGTGCATATATATTATATATATGTACATATATATAGATTCCTTTTTGTGACTCAATAATATATATATACATACATATATACATACATACATACATATATATATATATATATATATATATATATATATATATATATATATATATATATATATATATATATATATATATATATATATATATATAGATTCCTTTTTGTGACTCAATACACCAAACAACACCACCAAATTATGCAGAAGCTAGAGTCCTTATGCTGCAAATAGTGGTCACAAATGGATTTGCATGCATGTAATTTCCTAACTTTCCCTAATTTCCCTGACACTTTTGCCAAAACTTCTTGATATTTTTACCACCATTCAATGTAAGTCTTAAAAGCTGTCCATTCCTTCAACCAAGAAAGGCAGGGAAAAACTAGACCTTACAGAATTTCCTCCTACTTCCCTGTTTTCCTTCATCACTGGTTACCACGCTGAATGCGAACGGTACACCATGAAAAATGGCAGGTATCTCCAACTCATAATAAACCCTACCTATTTTCACTTTTGCTTTTAGTTTACTTCAAAATACTACGATAAACCTAAGCGACTATGGTGAAACAAGTTTCAGACAAAAGAAGTAATCTGATGATTTGAAGCCAGAGTTGCTGCCATGGCTACAGCTTTGATAATTTGACATGAATATTTTGCTGGAAATTCCCACTTGTAAAAAAAACATGAACTCTCCAAACTGAGAAGTAATGGCACTAATATTCTGCACGTCGCATGCTATGGCCTATTTATGCGGCAGCATCATACTTCTTTCTCAATCTTGAAATTTGCCTCGTTAATAATTAAATATAACTCAGTAATTCAAAAAAGTCCTTTCCCGCGCCCAACGGCGCATAGGGCGGCGCCTATCTCCGTTTCTATAGTCCTCCTAATATTAAGCTTGCTATGGGCGACATGGAATCTAATAGATCGCAGCAGCTTTTTAAAGACATAGTACCTAGAAGAAAGGTCAAACATCAATGAATTTTATATAGACTGATTTCAAATTGATTTTCTTTCATACTCTTTTTATTCGCATATAGGTATGCCATTGGCAATTTCTATGTCATCTCCCATTAGATGCAAGGAGCAAATCCCGATTACTCAATGGTAATAAATAAACCTTCACAGAAAAATAGCAACAGAGTTTGAAAGCATAAGTTTGCCAAGTTGGCGAGGTTTTAAAGTTTGTGCTAAAAAGGACTTAACAGTCTATCAATGTGGATCTTGCAAGCTTTAGCACTTTCTTGCGGACCCCCAGAAACCCTAAACCCATTTTGGGAACCCCTGGTTTATACGAAAATGGGGCTCAAATGGTCAAAATCTTAAGAAAATCTCGAGGCTCAATTTCAAACATTATGTGTTTTTGTTCGCCAGAAATCGATATTACGTCATTACCACGCTCAAAATGCTAAAGATGGAATTCAAATTCGACTAGAAAAAATAAACAAATAAATTGTAATATACTCTAGCCAGTTTATTTCAGTAAAAGTTAAGAAAGTTTTAAGAAAATCTCAGGCTCAATTTCCGGAAAAGTTCAACAAATTTAGGCTCAAACAAAATGATGATTTTCTTATAAAAAAAACGTATAGTTGACAATTCTAGATATCATGAGCATGAGCTCTCTCTCCTATTTCATTGCAATTAACTTAAGAAAGAAATATTTAGCTTTCAATACAAATAGGCCTAATCCGATGCTTGGCATCGGTGCATGACAAAGAGGCCAATTTTACAGCAATAAGAAGTATATACATCACCTTGACTAGTTTAAGGTCAAGCACATTCTTCCATCTTGAATTCGGAAGAGAAGAAAGCGTTATAATCTCATAGATTATCTGTTCAGGTGAATCATAATGCAAATTTGCATTGGTTGTCTCACTGACCTCCATTGAGTCAGTCTCTTTTATGCGCGCGGCTAAAAAGAAGGTATTAGTAGTTTAATTATACTGAAAAAAATACCAAACAGAACATGCTGAAATAGATGGAACAAACAACTACAATCGATAATGGAAGCATAATCAAAGAAAGCCAGAACGCTCTATAATTCCTGGATATTTGCTGGCTTTCTCAGAGAAGACAATAACATTTACCAGTATGAGGTAAGGAATTAACCTCGCATCAAATGATAAAATGCAATAAAATGGCACACCACAATCTGATTAAAGTACCAAGATGGGCAAATTTAGAGGCTTATGTTCACATAAGTAGTCGCGATCGCAAAATAGATATATCATCACTTAATCTGTTATAAAATAGACATATTTTATCTCACAGATGTCGTTCCCATTCATAAACGTATTAGGTTGGCTTTCAATTAATAGCATGCTAGACGTAACTGTCTAAAAAAATTAGCCAGGATGATTTTACAATAAGGAAAACAAGCCCAAATGGTTACAAAATAAGAGTTTCAGCTTTCAAATACTTAACAATAAAACACTTAATCTGCATAAAAATAAGATGCCTTAATAACAGGGGGAATTACTCAGAATGATGAGCATTATGTAATCAATGTACTGAATCAAGAGAGCAAAAGCTTAATGTGATGCTAGAGATAGCAACACCAAGGTTGGCATTACACACGCGAATTTTCCGCTGTACAATGCTTCAGTCAGCATTTGCGTACTTGTGTGCGTTGATTTGTATAATCTGAAAGTGGGGCAGTGGAAGTGAAAGAGTGGATGCGAGAGAAAGAGTAAGATTGAATAGAAGCGTGAGTGAGTGAGTGAGTGAGTGAGTGAGTGATTGAGTGAGTGATTGAGTGAGTGCTTGAGTGAGTGCTTGAGTGAGTGAGTGAGTGAGCAAATTAAAAAATGAATGAATGAGTTGAGTGAGAAAAATAACTGTTGACTGGACGTGGTCTAGGTGGGGATTAACACAAAGGTTGTTCCCTTGGTTCAACAAGAAGTAGGTAAACTACAAAGCTGTTCTTTATGTCCTCTACATCTACATTTGTTCAAAAATAGCAAACAAGCTTGACGAAACAAATAAAAAAAAGTAGTCCAAGAATTAAGACCTCGATAAAATGTGAGTACCAAACATTAATAAACTCTTGACCACAAATTTTAAACATTCTGTATGTTGACTTGAGTTCAGAGATTAATTGTGAAAAAGAGGCCACTGCAGTTGAAAGAGAGAAGCGACGAATTAACAAGGGGAGGGGATCAAGTTTAAGTGTACAAAACAAAGCACTAAATGGAAACAAGTGTATGTTTTGTCTACGTCTAGTCATTGCACTGTGTGGTGCTGCATCATGGCGTAGTGAACTACACTCTGTGTATTATGATTGTATGCAATGATTTTACGATAGGAGAGGTGACATAGCCGTTAGAGTGCATGACTCCCGTGTGGAAGGTCTACGATTCGAGCTCGCCTCGAGGCCTTGACTGAATGCTCGCTCACTGTTCACCCAGCAGCGAATGGGCAACCGGAGGCAATACTGGGGAGATAAAAGCAGCGAGGAGAGGAACTGTCTACCCTACTTCACACAGCGATGGCTCAGGATAAGTGTCCTCTCTAACAGGCACTCCCCTACGTACGAAAGTATACGGCACTACCTTTACTTTACTTTAATAATATTAAACACATTTCAATGTATTTCACAACACAAAACTTTATTTATTTCCATATAGTAATTACTAACTTGTAGTATTTCACAAACTGAACTACAAAACACACAACGCTGCTTCTATTTTACCGTATCATGTCGAGGTGTTCATACTTGGTTTTACTGCTTTCTACTATTTTTTACCTCTCTTTACAATAACCTATTAGACATTCTCCAAGAAATTCATTATTCGACAACAACGAATGCATAAATTATCGAGCACTTAGTCTTCTAATAACTTTGTCGCTGCTACTAGCTGCTTTAGTTTAAGCTTGAAGAGCAGGTGTTTGAGACGTGAATCAACTGCATTCAGTAACGTAATTGGAAACTTTTGATTCAAGATTTTGGTCCCATTTTATTTCACATAATATAAATAGTTAATTCTAGTATCACAGTGTTTTCCAACCTGCTGGAATCCCCCCTGGGGAAATCTAACTTTGTCAGGGGGATTGGAAGCTTCCATCATCGATCACAATAAGTAATGAGGAATATATCACAATGTTTGATAATAAATTTATAGCTAATGGTGCCAGCTAGTGTTGATCCATAAATGCATAAAATCAGTATAATTTGGTGAGGGGGGGGTCGCTTTCATGGTATTGGAACCCAAGGGGGAACAGCAAGAAAAGGATTGGAAAATGCGGTAGTTTAAGAGCAAAATATCATAAACTATATAAGTTCCAAAATGTCGTAAATAGCTATGGCACTAAAACCATAAGAGGTTCCGAAAATTAATTGCAAAAATGGCTGCTGAGGAAAAAACCAAAGCCAAAATGAATGTACTATTAATCATTAAATCACTCTTTCTAACTACCAACAACTAATCTTGATCCTAATCCTAAATTTCATCATGCATACAAAAAGCCCAAAAACATTACTTTTTTATCAAAGAGCTTCTGAAATTTTGGTATATTTACAAAAGTGAAATTGAAGAAGGATTATATAACTTACGACTAAGCTCATCTTCGCCAACTGTTCTTGGAAGCTGCGCTCTGCGTGGGACGTAATCTCGCGGCAACGGTGATAAAAACAAATCACTGTAGAGCGTTTTGTTAGACCTGAAATGAGGAAATTATTCAACATTACCAAGCTATGTCTAAGACAGGGAAGTCTACAACTTTTATGGAAAACTATCTGGAGAAAAGAGCCACCTTGTTCCAAGCACAACACGCTTCAGAGTTAACGAGGAAAATAATGAAATGCATAATAACAATAGCCATTGAAAGAAAAGTAAAAGGTGATCCTAAGGGAGATCCAAGCTCTAAAGGCTGGTTTCCATATAATCTTAAGGAGTCTTAAGAGAGTCGCAGACCATCTAAGATTGTCTACGTCAGTCTCCCGATTTACCTGTTTCCATTTACACCCCATTCACACTATACCGGATTCATCATATATCGGATTACCTCCTATATCAGATTGGCCTTCCATTCACAAAAGTATACATATTGAATGGAATATAATATCAATAAAAACGTAACGCATAACTCAATCATGCAAAATAAACTGTCTATAAACCCCTCATCTTGCTGATATAACGAAGCTAGCAGAATACCATTTGCTTAATTGATAGGAAGCAAGACGTTTCAACTAGTACTCCGATAAATGTTCAAGAAGAATTTTAAAAGGAATTAAGAACATTGTCTGGTGTATTGGCTTCGCTTTTAAGCATTCTCCTTCTGTTAATGCAGTAGAATAAAACATGATGAGATCATAATTAGCCATTTCAACATTTCTTTCAGATTTGATCAAACTTTTAAAAAGAAACTGTATGAAAATCCAGAAAAATTTGCCACACTCTAAACAAAGAAGGACAATATAATATAGCTACTGACCACAGAAAAAGTCCAATTTCATCAAGGTGGCAAGTAGCGAGAAAATCTCCAGTAGGTGAGAAGGCCAGGCTTGTTACTGGTGAATCCACCAAAAAGCAATCCAATAATCTAAAACGCGACAGTTTTTAATTTAATTGGTAATGGTCAGGTGGCAGTCTTACTTTAGTACAAAGGCAAACCAACGATCATTTTTACTACTTTAAAAGTATAAATACGAGTAAATTGATACATGAACTATACCTATATTTACATAGACACATAGATGTGTCAATCTTTGTCTGTGTGTGTGTGTGTGTGTGTGTGTGTGNNGTGTGTGTGTGTGTGTGTGTGTGTGTGTGTGTGTGTATGTGTGTGCTGCACATATCAATGTATGATTATAAGCATACACTATACATTATAAATTATATCATAAACTATAAATATAGAAATATAAATATAAATATATAAATATAAATATATAAATATAAATATATATATTTATAAATATAAATGTATATATTTATAAATATAAATGTATATATATTACACATATATAATTTCAGTATGGCAATATACTACATATGACAATATTGTGCGGAGTACAGAGCAGATAAAATTATTCCAAGACTCCTATGGCTTGAGAACAAAGGCCTCTGATAGCTTTTATCCTCAAATGATTTGGAAATGTTTGCACAAAACTCTGTAAAGTCTCACCGCGCTGATGGTAAATCCCATACTCGAATACTTGAATCCATAGATGATGATATAAGCCACCTTGCATCTGGGCTAAATGCCTAGGGCAAAACAGATGTCTAGTAAAATTCCAATTCCTTATGAAAAGCATGTAGCTACATTTTTCCATTATATAATACTATCGAGTGAGAGAGTGCTCAAAGTGCCAAAGCAATGAGTTCTGAGTTAGAATGACGCGAGAGAAACTCACCATGTCTGTTACTGAATGCTGGTGACCAAAAAAGTTTCGAACGATCTTCTTGGTGTCTATATCCATGATTTTTATAGTGAAATCTTCCAATGCCATTGCCATGAGTGAGCTACAGGAACAAAGAGTGCATATATATATATATATATATA
>OLMO02000001.1:20202541-20212563 GCA_900291935.2 Cassiopea xamachana | reverse complement strand
TATATATATATATATATATATATATATATATATATATATATATATATATATATATATATATATATATATATATATATATCAAGTGTGGGGCATGAAATGTTCTCTTCCCATGGGAAGGGGGGCTTTGCAATAAATTATTGAGATACAATGCCCTATACCAACATGCTATAGGCATCTGGTGAAGGGAGCATACTGATGACAAGTATGGTCAAAACCATGCAAGTTTCAAAAATATTTTTACCTGTTCAAGGGTGATGATTGACTCTGACCACCCACCAAATTCATAAATGAGTTTACTGAAAGATTGGTAATGTTATTAGGTATAACAGCTAATGTACAAAGATATACAATAAAAAATATACATATTTCAAAATCGATCAGGGAGGAACGATCCAGCTAAAGAGTGCCACCTCTGTATAGAGGTAGCACTGCAAATTTGACATTGAATATCCTAGGAAATACAACTTAATAAATACTCATATTACTAGGAAATCACACACAATTACCTGGTTTTTATATTCCAAAGTTGCATGGTGCCTTCTTTACTTCCAAATAAAATTTTGTTTAGGTATGTACTAGGATGCAAAGCTGTGGTGATATTGAAACTTTCTTTGCTAAATTGTAAAGTTAGATAGGTTTCTACAAAAGAAGGTACAGAAGTACTGCAGGATTGATATAATGATCATCTCTGTTAAACTTAAACATAGAGAATAGACATATTTTGTATGGCTGAAGTCCGAATATGAGCTTTGTGTATATGTATGTGTGTAATAACATTAATGCTTACCCAGACTATTCACATTCCATACTTTTACAACATTCTCATCATCTCCAGATATCATATGCTCACCAAAGGGAAGCATAAAATGAATTTCAGCATTGTGCTGGTCATACTGTTTTACCTAAAAACAAATGTATAGAAACACATACATATGTATTGTGTAGATGTATGTATATATGTATGTATGCATGAATAGTTGTGATGTAACACAAAATAATTTGATAATGAGGGCTATAACCAGCAGCACAGTAAAGCAAGACAGAACTGCTAGGTCACAAAGTACTATCTCTCATCCCAATTAATCCCAACACAGACTCAAGAGAAGCAGTGGACAATGTACATCCCAACACTATTTTACAACAAAAAATTCTTTGGCAACTCCAGCATAAGTTATTTTGCTTGTTCTACATCAGCAGACTACAATCCTTCCTCTCTCTTACTTGTACTCCAGTCAACTACTCTGAGCTAACTACTACCTCAGAACTGAACAATATGCTATGCTGCTAAATAACATAAGCCTTTGCAACTTACAAATGTTCCTCTATTCCACAATCTAATTGTTTCCTTTGATGCTGTCAATGTAAAGTCTCCATGTGAAGACAGGAGGTCAATATTTTCTTCCTGTATTTCCCCTGAAAGACATGCCTTGAGTAAACTACAATCTTGTAAAAGTTTCCATGCTTTCATCAGTTGAATTTTTCATCAAGGAAATAAACTTTAAATCTACTCACCTACACATACCAAATTGAGTTTTGAGCACTAAAAATAAATAAAACTAATACCTTATTCCCTACACAGTAACTTTTCATTTGCAAGTATATCATCATCATAAAAAATAAAGCTCAACTATATTCTGGTAGTTATTCTTAAACTTCAAGTTATACTGAAAATGATTCTAGTTTTTCTATCTAGTACAAAGATCTGGATTTGTGAGGATCTGTAAGTGCCAAGATCTGTGAGGATGCTTATGGAGTATGTCCACTGACAATAACTGCAAGTCATAGGCCACCATTCAAACTGTTATAAATAACGGGTCTAACAATTGAGAAAATATAACTACTTGATGAAAGTTGACCCACAATTTAATATAATGCAACGTTGTCCTCCATTCTCATTTTGTTAAAGTTAAGTTTCATCTCAAGACATGTTAATCTACCATCTACTTACGTTGTAAATATGGAACGTTTTCCCAACAGCTGTTGTAACAAAATGATCTGATCCTTTAGCTTGCAAAACAAGTGGCACATGATTGGAGATAAAACCAGCTGCACGAAATGCAGAGAAAATCCTGCTAGGCTGAAGGCTTTCCATCATACAAAGGCTTCTTGCACATTCCCGCATCAACTATGTAGGCCCCCACGTGAAAGGTTGATTATCTAGTCTACATCTCAGAAGAGATTCTAAATGTCATATTACTCAATAAGATCAACAGACTGCATTGTTGCCTCCTGGTGTTATTTACAGTGTAATTTCAGAGAATTCTCAGATACGCATTCATATCATTGTCATTTTTGGCATCAGAAAGAACTTCAAGTACTGTAGGACGTTGCTGCATTATTCTCATCTTGCTGAGTGGCATGGCATTTAGTATTACCTCAACCTAGGAATGGAATGAATAATTGACCCATGTGAAACCAGGGAACAACAACAACGACGATTTTGGGATCAGCTACAACATGCTTGTTCTTACTACCACTGATCTCAAAATTACTCAACAAGTGCAGTATTGCAGATGAACTATTATGGACGGATTCTTTTTACACACAATTAGCCAGTTTCCCAAGGGAATCGAATGTGCATTTGCTTATGGATCTGGAGTCTTCCAGCAGGCTGACAATAATCCTGCTAAGGAGAACATGGTTGACTTTATTTTTGTGGTAAACGACCCAGCCTCATGGCACCACAGCAATTTAGAGAAACATCCATCACATTACTCATTCATTAGGCATTTTGGGCCAGATTTTCTGGCAACTTTGCAGTGCAATTTTGGTGCAAATGTATATTTTAACCCCAATGTTGACTTTGAAGGACGAGTAATTAAGTATGGGGTAATCAGTAAAGTTCACTTTTTAGAAGATTTAAAAGATTGGAAGACACTGTACATAAGTGGCAGACTTCACAAGCCTGTGTTGAAAATAACAGGATTTGATTCAGGAAATATTTTGCGAATTTATAATGAGAACCTTTGCAGTGCAATTAGAACATCATTGTTGATGTTGCCAGAACAGTTTCAAGAAATAGATCTCTACTTGGCCATTGCTAGCTTGTCATATCTGGGAGATTTCAGAATGATCTTTGGAGAAGACAAGAATAAAGTTAGGAATATAGTTTTACCAAATTTAGATAAATTCAAAGCCTTGTACAGAAATACATTGAAAATTATGCCTAACATAAGCATTAGTGGATCAGGATGTTCTCAAGACATGAACCCTTCAACACGACTGTTAAGTTTAAAATCATTACCATCATCATTAAAAGCTAATCTTCTAAGGTATTCTCAAGCAGCACAGTTTGATATCACAGACTCAGCATGCAAAATGTTGGTACAAAATAATGATAGATGTTCATCATTGGTATCAAAATCTGTTGGAAACATTGTTAGGTATTCAAGCATAACACAAAGTTTGAAAGGTTTGCTAACAGCAGGATTTAGTAAGTCAGCTTCTTACAGTTTGAGAAAGGTTCAAAAAATGATGAAAAGCTTGGTAAAATGAGTTTAAAATTCAACATTAGCATGTGTTAAAGACAAAATATTAGTGGAGCCAATTACTTCAAATTTTTTCTCTATACAGAAAGCATTCATGAGAGAGTGTAAACAAGCCCTTCATTCGTGGCAGCTAAGTTTCATCAGAATGAGCTATTTACAATCAAATTAAGCAGCAAGAAAGACAAATCTTAGTAGACTGGCACTCATATGCCAATATTTTTACTATTTTTAGTTCATTTCTTATGTGCTTGAGTGTGTTCAGTTTAATCTAAGAGCCTAAAAGTTATCATTCTGGATAACCTAGCAATGCTTGAATTGTTATGTTATGTTTTGGTATATCAATCACTATGGAAAGATAAAGTAATGCTGCTTTAGCAACTGCACATAAGATTGTGTTAATGTATGTGCTATTGTTTGAAAGTTTGTTTGCATGCATGTTTTTGTGTTCATCATGAAGTGACACCTGACAGAAGGTATTCGAAGAATAGGCCTTATGTGTTTGTTATTAATTTTTTTCATATTCTTTTTGTATTCTAAGATAGAAACAATCAGGAAAGCCATTATGACAAAATGGAAAAAGAAGAAAATATGCTCTACCATATCAGCAACAAGTATACATCATTGGAGCCAGTGTATATGCTCATTTTTATAAATCCAACAAAATATCAAACTTTTAGAAAACTCTTAAAAGTTTTTAGTTATATCTTCTAATTCCTAGCAATTCTCTAAAGGCATCAAGTTTCAGCTTTCCTGCTCCTTTTGTCAAAGTTTCTTCAATGGTGTAATTGCATCCTTGGCTTCTCTGGAAGTCATCAGCATTCATATGCAGTCATCTGCTCCAGAATTTCGAGCTTCATTTCCTTTAGGGTCTCAAAATTTTACTCTAAGGTGAATGTGCATGAGTTGTTTGTTAGAGCAGGTCATTAACTACGACAGCACTAGTTAATATGAGCCTGCTTTCCACCTACGTCTCATCCATCTTATTTACAAATATCAAAAATCAGCAGTGCTATATCTTTCGAAATGCCATGGTTGTCTTTCATCTCACCTGAAGTGAAAACAGTGATATGGACTGTTTCTCAGAGGAAGAATGAAGAACAGAAATTTCACATAGTAGTCTAGTTACATGCACATTGTTGGTTTTTCTGCTGTTGCAATTTTTGGATCCCATGGGAATGGGTCTTAGATATTGATTTAGAGTTATTTTCTCACATCCATGATCTTGTTTAGAAGATTGAAAGCAAATTTTCATGTTGTCGTGCACTTTTTCTTTAATTGCTCGCCCTCAATTTCTTTCAAAGTTTCCTTGGCTTGATGGAGCAACATAATAGGGAGCATTAGTCTATTCTTCAAGCTCAGAGGATATTCAGCGAAGAAATATACGAGATAAAGTAAGACAGAATCTTGGGATATCCTTACTGATGAAATCGTTTCTGAGAAATACAGATTCACATTCTAAGCCTGATCATAGGGCAAAGCGTAGGACATTCTATCAAAAACAAATTGTTTGCTTGTTGAAGCTCTAACGCAAAGGTTTGCATACAGTGCTCAATATGCAAGTCGACGCGAAATATAAAGGATTTCGAAATCGCTGCTTTTCATGTATCCAAACCTGCAATATCTACCTATATCAAGCTATATTAATGAAGTAATATTTGCAGATTCTACTGTATTGAGTTATACAAGTTGTCTTTCAACATCCAGCCAATTATGTGTCTGTTTTTCTTTGACACCAGGCACTTCTCTTTATCAAAGTGACATCAGCTTCCATTTCACTCACAGCTGTACGGATAATGGGTTCTTTGTAGGCTTTGTATCATACTTGTTATCTTGTAGACTCAACGCTTACGAATTATTGTATCATATCACATGTAATCATCCTCCTTTCCATATTGCAGAGATTGCATTGTTGCCTGTGATGTAAATACTGGATAGTCTGCTCATGCTGTTCCGATGCAAATCTTTTTGAATATCGTGTCATGCTAGCACACTGTCTTGGATATCAGATCGCTCTTCCTCTGTCATTCCTGCAATGTTTGAAGGCCCGTTCTTTACATGACAATTATTCTTCCTTTCTTTCTATCATTTTCTTCTCGAATGCTACCTTTCACCTTCCAAAATCCTTCCTGAACCAACTGCTTTCTGGTCTGCCTATAGTTTCGTCCTTAGTTTCCAGAAAAAGACATTGAACAGGACACCACTTGATACTCCTGCTTTTTGTTCTTATTCTTTGGTTTCAAATATCTCTCTTCGATAAATGTTCCAATTTAATCACTATTATTTGAGCCTTACTTGCTGCCTAATGTATTTTTCACTAATTCACATTTGGTGATTTCTTCGTAATACTCTTTTCATTGCTAAGCAGTAGAATTAATTTGTCAAATTTTGAATCGGTTGAGCAGGTAAATTTTTATGAAATAGATAATCAAAGGTTTGTGCTTAAATTAATGGCTATCAAAGAGTGTGCCTTGTCTGAACGAAGACGAAACGTGTTTATTACTAAAGTTTGAACCATTGATTCGGGTTCCTTTTCTGTTTACTGGGCAAAGCTTCACGTTTGAGAATTGCCAATCTTATGCTGCACTGTCATGACTGATAGTCGCTGCCGTTTAAAAAATCTTGTTGCAGCCCTTATTAAGTTAACAAGCTTCAGCTCGTAACTGCTAGGATACCACCCAAAACATGCAATCGACCCCAAACTACGATGCCGAACTGCAAATGTAGTCGCAAAATAGTCTGGTATACGAGAACAGAAGTAAAACCCATGTCGTCCTATGGTCATCGTTCATGGGAAAATCAGGTGTCTCTTGAGTTTGACCAATCAGGTTAAATTGTAACAGCAACAACTACCAACTACCACATTTAGCATCGTGACATAGGTACCACTGTCTCCAGTGAGCTATTTTGCTTCGAATGCAAGCTTCATGCTGTTAGCTAATTCTTTATCAAGCAAAACTCTACACTGTCCTGTCAAATTTCATAATTCATATTGTTCTGCTGTACTCTTGGTGCAAAAGTAACTTGATTAATCTCAGAGTTCTTTGCTTTGAGAGCGCACAAATATAAACATTGCTTTTGCCCAGTGCCAGCAAAGCACTTTTATCAGTTGATAAGGGGAGGGGGGAGACTGTAGTGGAGACCCATTAACAGTCGTAGGCATGTATGCGCTAGCTAAGGTACTCTGTCCAACAAGTCCTTCATTCATCTAGTGTTCTCAGCATTGCTCTGATTTTTTATTTCATGTATCCACATTTGTCATTGACTGCAGGATTACATGGGACCCTGCTTTTGCTCCATCATTTCTCATAGGAAGTGCTTGGAAGGACTCTGGATGGTCAATATTTTCTCTTACCAGCCACACGCTGACTCAAGGCCAATGATGTTCAGTTCTACAGTTGCAAATTAGTGGATAATCTCCATTTGTGTTACTATCTTGAAGGCTGGTTGCTTCTGATTGATGCATCAGCATGTGCTTCTGATACACTTCTCCATGTCTGTTTTGCTACTAAGCATGAGCTCAAGCAAGATTGGCCACACAGTTTCTTGGAATGTGTCCAAAGTTAAACTTTAAGTGTGTTACCCTAGAATCCTTTCATCTCTACATAGCCTAACACTGTGACATCACAAATTGTGTATGCTGCTGATCACCTTGCATTATCATGCCATAATCATTCATCTTCAGCCTCTTCCACTGGTAAAGTAAATTAACAACCACTTTCTATGTATCAAGTCTCAGGCGGTGAGTTTGTCTGGTACTAACTTGAATGAACGACAGGATGTCATGAATGCCTTTTCAGTCTCTTGAAGATCATTCATATTTAACTTTTCTTGGCAGCAGAGGAGCCTTTTGTTGTGCACAACGGCATTGTTGTTTTAGCAGTCAGTGAGTAATTCCAATCTCCCGTTGCACGCCGTTTGCCACTCCTGTTGCCGCAGCTTCTTTCAGTGACATCGATCTATGTGATCACCTTGTATTCGAATCGGTTCCACGAGACAGGCAATCTGCGACTTTGTTTAACGTTCTAAGACGGTATTTGGTCGTACAATGGTAATTCAACAACTCACTCACACTTTTACACACAGGAGTTTGAATTAATGGCTTCATCACATGCGTTCGATAGCTGCTGTCAGTATAAATTGTATCATATGGGAAATGGTGGAGGTAGTCATGGAAAGCATCAGTTAACGATTCTTTGAATGTCAAGAACTCAAGTCAGCTACTGCTACCATTCTTCCCTGTGTTACAAGTGATCTCCTGTCTTAACCAAAGAGTTTATTGGCTCCATCCCATTTTGGGACAATTGAGACCACTTAGAATGCTCTAGCATTGGTGAACATGAGAGTTTTTAGAGGCCTGGAAACGTCATGCCTGATGTTGAAGTAAGAAACAGCATCTAGCAACCTACGAACAGCTGGATGCGTACCGATTCAGGTCCACCCTCTATGCCAGTTTGAATCACATCCTAAGTTGTACCCGTTTGGATGAGTTCCAGTTGAGGTCCAGAATAGAAGACTGAAATAAATCCAAACTGCTGCAGATATGATAGGAACAAAATGAAATTTCTCATCTTAATGCCGATTTATCATGATAGTTTTGACGTGTTTAGGAACGTTTGCAAATCCAGGACCGGGCTCTTCATCTGCCCATGTAAGGATCATTAGTTTTGATTTCTCTTGCTTTTTGTAGCAACCTTCAGCTTTATTGCGTACTTCAAAAACCCTATTTACAATTTTTTGCCATTAGTTAGCAACGCAAGATTTCTGAATTATGGTCGTATTTTTCCACCAAAACATCATATGAGCTGGTTTTTAGCTCTCACATTAAGCAGTAAAATGAAACTGTTCCCATACAGTCCCCAGTAACAACGGGTACTGTTCATGAACCGATCTCAGTGTATTCACTATCAACAATCGTTACATATCGGAAATGAACCAGCACCATTTTGGGCCCGTACTAGTGTATACGAGTTCATATTCTTAGTGCCTCCCACCGTTGTTCACCCCCTCAATTTATAACAAATTTACTCAAGTAAATCCCATGTTAATTTCACTCACCAATAGTAGAGTTTTAAATAACTTATTGCTACCTTTGCGGCAGCAGAGAAAATTTCTCGTTTATCTCACTACTATATTCCTGTACCATTGGCGTTCTATTTTGATTTTGATGACGTGGCATTTCCAGCATATCGAATTTTCAGAATTGGACATTCTTGAANTCAAGCAAGATTGGCCACACAGTTTCTTGGAATGTGTCCAAAGTTAAACTTTAAGTGTGTTACCCTAGAATCCTTTCATCTCTACAGAGCCTAACACTGTGACATCACAAATTGTGTATTCTGCTGATCACCTTGCATTATCATGCCATAATCATTCATCTTCAGCCTCTTCCACTGGTAAAGTAAATTAACAACCACTTTCTATGTATCAAGTCTCAGGCGGTGAGTTTGTCTGGTACTAACTTGAATGAACGACAGGATTTCATGAATGCCTTTTTGAGTCTCTTGAAGATCATTCATATTTAACTTTTCTTGGCAGCAGAGGAGCCTTTTGTAGTGCACAACGGCATTGTTGTTTTAGCAGTCAGTGAGTAATTCCAATCTCCCGTTGTACGCCGTTTGCCACTCCTGCTGCCGCAGCTTCTTTCAGTGACATCGATCTATGAGATCACCTTGTCTTCGAATCGGTTCCACGAGACAGGCAATCCGCGACTTTGTTTAACGTTCTAAGACGGTATTTGGTCGTACAATGGTAATTGAAAAACTCACTCACACTTTTACACACAGGAGTTTGAATTAATGGCTTCATCACATGCGTTCGAGAGCTGTTGTCAGTATAATTTGTATCATATGGGAAATGGTGGAGGTAGTCATGGAAAGCATCAGTTAACGATTCTTTGAATGTCAAGAACTCAAGTCAGCTACTGCTACCATTCTTCCCTGTGTTGCAAGTGATCTGCTGTCATAGCCAAAGAGTTTATTGGCTCCATCCCATGTTTGGACAATTGAAACCACTTAGAATGCTCTAGCATTGGTGAACATGAGAGTTTTTTAGAGGCCTGGAAACGTCATGCCTGATGTTGAAGTAAGAAACAGCATCTAGCAACCTACGAACAGCTGGATACGTACCGATTCAGGTCCACCCTCTATGCCAGTTTGAATCACATCCTAAGTTGTACCAGTTTGGATGAGTTCCAGTTGAGGTCCAGAATAGAAGACTGAAACAAATCCAAACTGCTGCAGATATGATAGGAACAAAATGAAACTTCTCATCTTAATGCCGATTTATCATGATAGTTTTGACGTGTTTAGGAACGTTTGCAAATCCAGGACCGGGCTCTTCATCTGCCCATGTAAGGATCATTAGTTTTGATTTCTCTTGCTTTTTGTAGCAACCTTCAGCTTTTTTGCATACTTCGAAAACCCTATTTACAATTTTTTGCCATTAGTTAGCAACCATAGAGATAATAGGACTAGAGAGCTCGCTATGTCACGTGATCGGGGTCCACTATGTAAAGTCAAAATGGTAGCGTAGTCA
>OLMO02000001.1:20157849-20175349 GCA_900291935.2 Cassiopea xamachana | reverse complement strand
TCTACTTTAGGATGATTTTAAATATCATTATCCCCCTCAATCATCAGCTGCAAAAAAGGATAGTAAACCGAAGTCGAAGTATGTATAAATTCTAGTTTCGACTTTTTCAGCAATAATTTGTTGTGACTATTTCCCATGTAAAATTTGACTATTTCCCAAATTGTGCTAATCTTGCTCTTTGAATGCTTAATTGTGCTACTCTTGTTTTAGTGGCCCTTTGGTTGAAAATGCGCAAGATTTAGAGTTCAGCAGCATCTCAGTGTCAATGAATGTAGATCAGTATGGAAAACCTGTCAACTCTTCAGATGCTTTTGAACTTTTAACAAGAGCTGGTGATGATTCTTCATCAGAACTACTGTTGACTGATTCGATTCGATACAGGGTACATTAATTGCCATTTAGATCCCATATGGAGCATGTTTACACTTTTCTGTATTTATTTGTTTCACAGAAGCTTTTCATGTGAAACGATGCTTATACATCGACAGCATTGAAGTAATGAACCAGATCAGCTTCTATCTTTTTTTATCAGCTAAATGCAAGGCAATATCCCTAAATGCAAAGTGACCGAAGTAGGTTTTACACTAAGAATCTTGACACATTCGATGAAGCACCTGAGTATTATTGAGCAGTATAGTTCAATGGGCGTATTCCCTTTGTTAAAGGTCAACCATGAGCTTTTATTGTTAATGTAGGGGCATATTTTGTTAATGTAGGGACATTTTTTGCTGTAGGGGCATATTTTGAAGTTCAAGGTGAAACGAAGCGTATGCAAATAGAAATAGTTTGTATAGAAATGGCACCCAAGAAATGACGACAAAAGGATAACTACTGATTTGTAGTTGAATTTCAATCATTTTTCAGGGAAAGAATGAGGAAAAGGCTGCTCAAGCTAAACAAAGTCGGAAGGTAGTTTAAAGTTTGTTGCTCACTATAATTTGGAGCCATATATCTATTTTGCATTTTGTGGAAGAAGTATATGTCGCATAGGCTGTGATTTATTGGCTTCTAGACTATTGGGTACAAACTTCCTTCTGGGCTAGCCCTCTTTCTCATATAAACGAAAAAAAAAACATTTCTGTTGATTTCTTCAGCGGGCTAGCCCTCTCACTGGGATTACATAAGCAGACCGTTAATTTCTAGGTATTATTCTATATCACGTGTCTCAAGTAGCAGATCGCCAGTAGACATTTCATTTGTGAAAATTTCTCATGCCCTTCATATTTTCCTTATTTATGCATTTTGGTAGAGAGAGGAAACATCGAAAAGGAAAAGTCGATTTGAATTTATTGGACCATTGATAACGATTTGGTACGTATAAATTAACTTCCGGACTATTTAGACATGACTATGGTATTATCACGTAGTATTTACATAAATACATATTGTAACGTATACAGATGGGCTTATATCCATATATACGTACGTATATGGTACGTAAGTATATATGCACATGTAGATATGTATGTCTGTACATATATACGTAGCGTACATATATTTACAAACATACATACGTAGCATACAAATATATAGTTACATTTATAGTTGGCATACCTATATACATAGCGTATCTACATACATATGCATATCTCAGAATCTCGCAATTGGTCACATTCTAGTTGAAATCTTTATATCGATAAACTATTTCTTTGATGTTGCAAATACAAGCAATGGGATATATTCTACAGGACATGCAATGAGTGACCGCTAATTAGCGAAAAATCTTACGTCTTTTAAAAACATCTAATTGTTAGTGCTTGTAGCGTCAAAGAAATAGTTCAATGCAAACACGATTTGAACAGGAATATGACCAACTACAGGGAAAGTGTTTAACCCCCCTGGAATAAGTCAACCCCTCAAATAAGCCCCCATGCAAAAATCCAAAAGTTAAAGCCTCCCAGGGGGCTAACTTTAGGATTTACGGTAGTTGATGATATAAGCGCTAAATACTGTTGGAAGTTTATCACTAATAAAGCGAAAGCAACGCGAAAAGATGTTGATGCTTTGTCTTGATGCCTATCAATTATTTTAAATTTCTTTAAAGCTGATGAATACTTAATGCTGGGTTACCATTAATAAAGTTGCTAGCTTGATTTTATGTTAATTATTTTCATTTTTAGTCCAGCTGATGAAATCGTTTTTTGTGGTGCAGCAAATACTTCTGGTGAGCTACTGAGCATATTGACAATAACCAACACCATATCAACAAATGTTGCTTACAAGGTTCGTGTGTAAGATTTTTTAAATATGAATTAACCTGTGTTCGAGGAATTATATATAACACAGTGGTTATTAACCTTGTTGAAGGTACTGAATCCCACAAGTTCCATACCTGCATTGATCGCTTGCTTTGTAGTTGGAATACTAAAATCTGCTTTCTTTATGTTCAAAATATGTGTACGTAACTATTTACTGTATTAGTGGACACAATGGCTAAGCAAGCATGACTTCACGAAGCATACGAGTGAGGTGAACCAAACCGCCGAACCCCTGAACCTGACTCTCCGAAACCCTGGGGCTCGATCGAACCCAGGTTATGAGTCACTGATATAGCAGATGATATTGTTGTCAGTGATGTCATGCCTGTTTGTTCAAAATGGCGAAGTGAATTTGATCATTTGAAACTTCTTGTTTCGAATCCATGAAATTGGTTAGTATTGCTTAGCCAGAGTCAGTTGGTATCACTCATTTGTGGATCTCTTCTCGATTTACACTGTTTTGACAGACCATGAGGTCACGTGTCATAAATGCACAACCAAACATTTGGTGTCAGTTTCTGCTCACGTGAAGTTTGTTGCGCAAGTCACATTTTGAGATTTTCAAGCAGTGATCATTTAATGCGAGGGCGGATACGACCCCTTTTGAACAGTTTGTTCACACGCGCACAAATGCTCGAGTATGTTAGTTTTTCCCGCTCTCTTCAATCGTAATGCTGAGTCGGTTTCTATGATGTATTAGGGAAAACACGAATATTAGTAAAGACACCGCAATAATCAGGTTGATAAATCAAATGAAATCTCTAGAGAAGTGTATGGACGGCTGTGGCAGGAATTAGTGAATAAAAATGGTAGCATTGTTTATTGATCTTTGACCGATCCTTTTTGCGTACATCCACTTCCTCTTTTGATCTTTTGTATACAGCATTTTTGTTCCGAGTGAATCAGTTTGACCAGGTATAGGGTGATATCGCTTCCCTTGTCCGAAATACCTGCAAATTTTGAGAGTTGAACCAGTTTATCAATGCACAACGAAAGATCCAAAGAATGCCTACGATAGTTTCTGTATGCTAGAACTGAACGAATTAGATGACGTGAATCAATTCTTATGTCAGTGCTAAGGTGACGTTCAGTTGCCTAGTAACCTTTTATACACTGTATCATGTCAGGATTACTTGCGAATGAAGTGGTGTTTTTCTGAAGCCGAGGAATACTTCAAGTTTTATCGTAATTAGGAGTGCATAATTTTTAAAAAGACATTCGATACACCTGCGGTGAGGGGACTGCAGGGCTTATTTTTGATTGGTCTTGGAAATTTTGAGTGTAGTCTTGGAAATTTAAAAGTGTGGTCAATTTTCTAAGATTCACATGCTTCTTGTTTCGCAGAAGTCTTTCTGTGCCTTGCTTTGCACGTAGTCTATATAAATTTCGAGAAAATTGCCAAATGTGTTTCAAAGTGGCACATACAACAATATGCTCCACGTGAAATTTTGGATTGTTTTATGGGTGTGGTCCCTAAAAAATGCTCAAGTAGGGTGTGGTGAAGCTCTATCAGGCATAGTGTGGTCTTGGCAAATTTCCTTCAAATAGGCCCTGCGGGACTGAAGATGATTCGTAGAAATTGGGTTCATAAAGGGATTTTATTTATAACTTGTAGAAGGATTCGAATTGAACTAAAGCAAATTCACTGGCACTGTTTACTGACATCTGCTGACCATTTCTTGTGTGTCTATCCATAGATCAAGTTGCAGCATTTACTCTTCTTGTAAGAAGCTTTTTTAAGGCAGTCTTAATTCTTGTATCACGAAGAGCATATATCAAGGGATTGCACGCGGCGTTGACATGATAGAGCAGAATGCTGTAGAAGTAAGCGCTTGCATAGATGTTTCTCTGCGTGTTGTGGCAATTGTAGTCAGATCTATACATCCAAGCAACTGATGGCCATTTTATGAAGTAAATGACTCCTACGATGGCAAAAGGAAAGGCTGTGATTAAGAAAATAATGTTCATTATCACTGCCGTCTTCACTGCTTTCTTTGAAAATGGACTTGACTGACCATTTGCTCGAATGATACGCCTAGTTATCAGTACGATGCTTGCGTTGATGTAGCCAATTAGCAGCAATTGAAGTAGCAGGCCACTGAGCATAAGTAGATAGTATATGTACATGCTGATCCCAGTTTGCCAGGTCACGAATGAGTTTGAAATGGCTATGAACCAAAGAATAGTGCACCCCCAAAGTAGCCTTCTCTTCGTAGTAATCTCCTGGTATCGTAGAGGCGATTTTATCTGCACGAACCTGGTGGTCACTACGAAGCCCATGTTAAATACGGAGGCAGTGCATGTTATGCAGTTGAGAAAGAATGTTACCCGTTGTAGTTTGAGAGACAGCGCGCTTTCACTTTCGTTTACGATTTGTATGATATGCACAGCTATTAGCAATGGTTGACTTATGTATGACGTTAGAAGATCGGCAATCGTGAGTGACAGAATCGGTAAATCTGCGAAGTTTACCTTGAAGCTAAGCACGATGAATATGGTTGTATTCAGAATGCATGAAATTACACAGCATGGGATATTCAATGCTATTATTAGTTGACTCCCAATTATACACATGGCATTAGGGTATGGTGTCCACGTGTTGTCTGTTCGATTCATTGTCATTGATGGAAATGAACTGGATTGAATTGGACTGGAATGCCTGATTCCTTTAAAATAGAAAATTGTTAATTCCAGTAATATTCGGAGTACATCAGAAAGTGTCGACCTATTTCTTTAGTGACTAGATTTGGTTTTGTATTCTGCTCCAAATCTTGTCTCCTCAAATGATTCAGAAAAGATCAAACAGTGTAATGGCTATGATGTGTGAGCTGCTTCACGCTTCTGGTATGCCAGTGTAGGACCATGTCTAAGGGGAAAATATAGAACATCAGACAGCTAGATACGGCGATGAATTACACGTTTTTTATTTACAACCGAGGTGCTTGGGTCTGAAGCCTCATATTTGGACAAGAATTAAGCAACCAGCCTCGATACCTTGAAATTTAATACATCTTCAGCATTTCAGCTATATTGCCTTGAACAAAACTCAATTAAGAAATATTTGCCGTCGGCACTCAACATGCTAAGATCTATATATACCAAGAATATCACTTAGGCATGAACCGATAGTGCCATTTTATCCTTTTAGTGTTGCCCCCAATTCAACTCAGATCTACAAGTTTCTCTGGTGTCATGTAGGGGCCAGACGACGCATCTTTCTAGGAAACTTTAATCCTGTAGTTTCAGTTTTGCTTATCAACCAGAGGCCTGGGTCCTATATGGTAGTTGCTTACTAAACGAAAAATGTCTACCTGTTAGTTGTTTACAGTTTGTTCTCTTTGTTGACCATCTTATGAATGTTTAACACCCACGCTTACTAATATACGACATTCATACAATATATTGATCGTTAGCCTGGAATTATTTTATATTCTTGAACGACGGCAGGTGTAATTTCGCCCGAAAATTATAGGATAGATTTCAACATAATAGCAAAAACAAGAACAGGACAGAACCATTTGATGCCTACAGTACACACGGTTTTTTTGAGAACAAGCTAGTTTGTAGGAATACAAGAATTTTGATTGGCCGAATACTGTCTAAGGTATTCACTGCGTATTGGTGACAGATATAAGTTTAACATGAAGTTCCTCTTTCTCTCTTAAGGCCTCGCAGCTTCAGCGTTCAATATATTGAAGTTTAGAAGAGTAAAAGGTTGAAAGGCAACTACATTTGCCATTTCAATGACCATTAACATTGCAGTTTCTTATTTTTTCTGAAAATTTTAGGGTATTCAGTGAATACCTTGAATACCCTGATGTTACGCCACTGAGTTTGATATTATTTAGAGGAGAATGTCATGCATGAAAAGACCAAGATAGCTGTCAGTTTTGCTGATTTTGACAAAGTTATCTAATGAAGCAATGCAACAAGTGTTTCCCGTCTTTAATGTCTATTGTTACATGTTTTCAACGTTATTGATTTATAAATTTGATCAAAATGCTGGAACAAGACACACTAGAATTTAAGAGACTTTAGAACCAAAAGAAAAGAGCGATAAACCTGTAGCCAAATATAGAACATTGAAATCGTTACCTGCTTCAACGGAAAGCGGAACCAGAACAATGGGAACATGACGGTACTTTCGGCCTCATTTACACTATATCGGCTGATATCGTGCCGTTGCATCCTGGAATGAACTCTGCCGGATAGGGCGATCGTTTATACTATGCCGGATAGTGTCACAGTAATACGGTTTGACTTTCATATAACCTACAGAGCGAAGTGACTTTCCCTCTCATTTGTGGAGCATCCCATGCCGGATAGCTTTGGCCTGATGTAAATGATACCCCCTATCCTATAGAAAACTCGCGGCATGACGATAGCTATCCGGTATAGTGTAGACAGGGACTTAGATTTTAGCTCGCGCATACACATGTTGCCTGTTGTAATACTAATGGTTTGCTACATTCACATTTTGGTTTTCACATTACGTTTTCACTTAATACTAATAGTTTGCTACATTCACATTACATTTTCACTGCAATTTTAGTTCTTCACTATAAGAAATTTTAAAGAAACTTATAAAGCTAAAGTGTGACCAAAAATTAAGAAATATCTGCTACTAGGTCTTGAGCCATGTTTTTTTGTAAAGAAATATGTAACTTTTTATCTAGAAAAAGATTGAAGTCTTGGTGAAACTTGAGCCTTGAATTGTTCTTAAATTGTTATTTAAGCCTGGTTTCCATAGAACTTGCTAGTTTCGGCGACCCACTGGCGAACCACTTGCGACCTATTGGCGACATTGCTACTGAAGTATGTTTCCATATACGTTTCACTCACCGGCGACCCACAGGCGATGAGCTCTCTTCTGTCGATAATTTTAACATGAAACTGAACTGAAGGCCATTCTTAGTAGTACTGAACTCAATTAAACTCCTGAAACTGCAGGCGACCCACCGGCGACCCAAAGGCGCGACCCACCGGCGACCCACCGGCGAACCATTGCAGTCATGTTTCCATTTAAATTTCTCGAGGTCGCTGGCACCGCAATGGAAAAAACTGTTGAACAAGCTTAAACTTTTCTTCCATGCCTGCGGTGGGTCGCCTGTGGGTCGCCGGCAGTTGAAATGAAGTGTTTCCGTTATAGTATTCACTGTCGCCGATGAGTCGCACGCACTAGAACGTTACATGGAAACCAGGCTTTAAGTTCAGCGAAGTTGAGCCTTTATCTCAGAGTCCAGAAAAAGGCAAAATCTTCCTCAGCTGCCAATCCTTAAAACTGAACCTTCCTCATTACATAGAAGCTAAATAATGCTTCATTTTTGAGAAAATTATATATACTCTACATTTAGATTGCTTAATCATTTTTTTGCTATTGTTACAAGCAAGACCAAACTTTTCTCATTCGAATGTTATTGCCTGAACATTTCTCTTCAAACTAAAGTATTTTTAAAAATACCAAGTCTTGCTATATAATACCCAAAGAAAGCAACAACTTCATCCGGTTCATAACTTTAGAGCCGTGACTTTTTCTGAACACTGTTTGATATTCGTATATGTTATATTCTTACGAAACTAAGTATTTTTTTTAAATACCAAGCCTTCCTATAAAATACCCTAAGAAAGCAACACCTTCATCCTGTTCATAACTGTAGAGCCGTGATGTTTGTTATTCGTATAAGTTATATTCTTATGAAAAAAGCGTATAGTAACTTATTCTCATGAAGATAGATGACTTACATGTACGTTTGAGCAACTTGAGTAGCGTAAAATGTCCCACTGACGCTGTTCACAGTTCGGGCACAGTTTTTTCCTTGGTGGCCTCCATGTACCTATTCTGCTTTACTGCTTTGAAATATGCACTTTGTCACTGAATTGAAACAAACAACCTGCTTTATGCAGGCTCTCGAGAAATATAAGACTGACAGTGTGCTTTAGCGCGCAAAGCCCTTCGCACACACCTTTTGTTTTGGAGCACAGCTAATTACATAAGATCGAGTGATGATTTACAGTGTAGAAATTGTCACCTGTTACTTGTATTGAGCAGTGCAATTATGTAAGCTACCATCTGCAGTCTTCCAAGTAGAAAGGAGGCTGTGTCGGAAGTGTTAGTCTCACTTACGTCGAAATTTTCATTTGCAAAATTACGTAATTTAGCATGTTAATTTATATTAAATGGTTCAATATTGTCAAATTTAATGGCTTTTCCACTCCTTTTGTTCTAACAGCCTTCATGTTTTTCTGTATCAAACACATAAAATTTTTCTACAATTTTTGCATGCTCTGATTGTATGCAGGAACCATTACGAACCTTAATGCTCAATAGTCTGCTTTACACAATTCAATTCAATTCAAGACCATGCCTATTTAAAAATCAATATAGAGTCAATAATTTATGGAGACATCAGTTGGAAAGCGGAGCTTTACTATGAATCTCGAGATGTTAGCCGTGAAGACCAGCATTGTCATCTCCTTATTTAGGCATGTTCCGCCTGTTTACTTATTGTACCCACTTTTGCCCTTTGTTTTCTGAAATTTCATTCAATTGGCACATCTGTAAGTCCCTGTTTTTTCATTAGCATTAACTGAAGATGGGATAAGCCATCCCGAATGTACTGATTATGTCAATAATGGATGTGTCTTTTAAGTATGTGACTGGTATGTCAATCAATATTAATGGATGTGTCGATGGAAATCTTAAAATGAAATGAAACTGGCTATTCTCTTCAATTTATGCACAATGCTGATCATCATGGCTATCATCCTCAATTACTTATTGCTAGTCATTAAAGCTCAGCATTGAATGCAGAAGGTTTCAGGTGGAGATGCCTTCTCTGTTGGTTCTATTATCATAAGATATCTTCATATGGATAATTTTCCGGCCTTCCACATATTAATGATACTTTCATCCCAATTAAGGGCGAGGTAGCATAGCAGTTGGAGCGCATGTTTTCTGTGCGGAAGATCTACGGCTCGAGTCTGACTCGAGGCTTTGAGCGAATGGTCGCTCGCTGTTCACCCAACAGCGAATGGGTACCTAGTGGCAACACTGCGGAGATAAAGGCGGTGAGGAAAGGAACAGGCCACCCTACCTCAAATACCGATGGATAAGCGTCCTCTGTAACATGCACTCCCCTACGTACGGAAGTATACCGGACTGCCTTTACCTTTTTACATCACAAGCAAATAAGTTCCATGAAGATGTTGTCTTGTTTTTCCATTTTGTATAGAATTAGCGAACGCTGGCAAAACACATCCATGTGGTTCTTTCAATGTGCCAAGAACTGCAACGATTAGGGACAATCATGTATGATCTTTACAGCTCCATCTGTCCCGTTTATCTCATTGCAATATTGTAATAAACTCTTTGGTGTCCACAGGTGAAAACAACATCACCAGAGAACTACAGAGTTAGGCCAAGTTCAGGTCTTGTTGCTCCGGAAGCAAGTGTTGAAGTGAACATTCATCTGCAACCAGGTACACCTTATCCCCTGCCATATTACAATACTAGCTCAGTTCGTCACAGATTCAGCTCAGACTTGGCTCAGGTCTTCGAGTTCCTACTGCTTGAGTGGAAGTTTGACGTATTTCTTCTCTGTCTTCAATCTTGCTTGAGAATTGAAAGCTGTAGACAGCTGTGTAAATAATTTGCTTATTTGTTTATCAGGTTTTTATTTGCTAATAAGCCAGCGGCCTGTTTAGAAGTTCCTGAAAAGTGTTCTGCTCCAGCGGACAACTTTTTGTACATGAAAGCTGCCTGTGAGACATAATCGAACATTATTTTCAACTCAAAGCTTCCTTTAAAATTTCGCACAATAGATATATTTATTGTCAGCTTCCCCCAGTCCCCACTGACAGATCTTTGTATTGAATCTCTCCCCAAGCTTTCCTTTCGCCTATGCATGTAGTTTGAAACAGAGTTCAACTCGTATTTCTCCCAAGCTTCTGCTCTGGTAGAGCCTGACTCGAAACGTTGGCAATTTCACTTGGGCCGAGCCCAGGTTTTCGAATCCACTGTAGTAGGATCCATGCCCCGGGTTGCAGCAATCTTTTGACTGGTTTGCACGATGGTGGTATTGTAGTGTGAGCAGAACTATAGCCTCATATTCGGTTTCAGCATTCGTTCTCCTATTAGATATTTTCAGAGCATGAGGCTCTTAGCTGAAATACAGTGAACTTTTCACTACCGTTAGCTTCGCTCACCAGTAATTTCCTCATGTTCCTTAGATTACAGCTACTCTTCCTGATCCTTCTATTTGCTTACTACTCTTTGGTACTGAATATTGGCCCCCATTGTTAGGTTTAAGTTTTTTTCCGCCCCCCATACTTATTCCAATCCTCCAATCATTACTTTCGATGATTTCATGTGTGACATCGAGGTTCTTTATTTTGTAAAATCACCATCGCTGTTTACTATCTTCAGACTTTTTAGTATAGGTGAAAGTAGTTCATAGAAGTTTACTTGGTTTCTATTTTTCCAACCGCTATTTATTCCAACTCTCCTGAGTATTAATTTTCAAGAAAGTTTCCCACCCTTCATATTTATTTCCACCCCACCAGCCCCGATTATTCTGTACTCCAGCTTCTTTACATGTCTTTGCACGCAATGCAATATCTTTAAAGAAAGACCTGATATTCTCTAGTTTTGTCTTTGCTTTTGTAATTCAATACTCTTGTGTTTTGAAGTTCTGATTAGGCGGGTCATTGACAGAAGAGTTGAAGTGTCTGCTGCTAAGTAGCCACGTCTTAACTTGATTTATTCGGTTGCTTTCCATAGCAATCTTTTTATTACCTTTGCATTATTTTAAATCCCAACGTTGTATTTTAGTCCTTCATTACTTCATTAGCTTAAGACTTTCTCAACCTTTTTCTATTCAAGGCCATACGGAAAATGTCGGCAGAGATAAATTTTTAATATTGTCGGCGTTGGTGCCAGAAAAANTTTTTTCCGCCCCCCCCCCCAATGCTTATTCCAATCCTCCAATCATTACTTTCGATGATTTCATGTGTGACATCGAGGTTCTTTATTTGGTAAAATCACCATCGCTGTTTACTATCTTCAGACTTTTTAGTATAGGTGAAAGTAGTTCATAGAAGTTTACTTGGTTTCTATTTTTCCAACCCCTATTTATTCCAACTCTCCTGAGTATTAATTTTCAAGAAAGTTTCCCACCCTTCATATTTATTTCCACCCCACCAGCCCCGATTATTCTGTACTCCAGCTTCTTTACATGTCTTTGCACGCAATGCAATATCTTTAAATAAAGACCTGATATTCTCTAGTTTTGTCTTTGCTTTTGTAATTCAATACTCTTGTGTTTTGAAGTTCTGATTAGGCGGGTCATTGACAGAAGAGTTGAAGTGTCTGCTGCTAAGTAGCCACGTCTTAACTTGATTTATTCGGTTGCTTTCCATAGCAATCTTTTTATTACCTTTGCATTATTTTAAATCCCAACGTTGTATTTTAGTCCTTCATTACTTCATTAGCTTAAGAGTTTCTCAACCTTTTTCTATTCAAGGCCATACGGAAAATGTCGGCAGAGATAAATTTTTAATATTGTCGGCGTTGGTGCCAGAAAAAGAAAAGTTACCAGAGTTGAGTACAATATGGAAACAGATACCAAGATCTAGTATTCTAGAGCATAGGTGAGACGGTTAAGATTTTGTTTACGTGCTCGAAATGCGTCAATACACCTGCCTCTCTGACACTGCTAATGTGTGGTTTGCTTATTCAGGCTGTTTCTTTTTAAAACTTTTCCCAACCCTTGTATTGGATTGCTCATATTTAAAGCAAGTATAATATATTTTGGACCTCCTTATACTTCTTCTTTACCTATTCTCACCCCTAAGAGGGGGGTGGTGTATTCTGACACTACAACTGCCAGCCCTCCCTCACTATCACTGAGTAGACATGGATGGTTTTCGCATAGCTAATATACATGCCATTATTTAGCTACAATTAACTAACATAAATTATTGTAATTAATGCAACTACAATTTTCAGCTATATCTCGAAAAGTACAATTAGCGTAAAAGTTGGTAAGCAAGAATTAATCTTTAGCACCATCTAAAAGTATGGCCACGTGGCGGAGACCTCTAGAGGAGGTGATACGGGGTGAACTGCTCCAGGGACTCAAGGTGTAGGGTTCTCACAAACCCCAGGACCTGGAGGTTTGAGAGGTCTCATTTAGTAACACGAGTAGTAATGTTTGCGGGAATGGTGCTTAGGCTGTCTTCTTTTCTGCTCGCTTTGCTCTTAGAGGCCTTCTTTTCTCTTTAATCCCAGGACCTTTGAAATATTTTGACGTCCCTGACACGTGGTTTTACAAAGGTAGTTTATCATAGCTTTATTTGTGTATTCAAGGCTATCGTTTTAGTGGAACTGTTTTATTCGCAGGCTACGGTGCCGATTTGAAGTCAGTTCAATGCCAGCTCCGTATACCGATACACACGACCCATCTATTAAATTACTCAGAAAGGATTCCAAGGTTGAAAGTTTGGAAAGAACAGAAAAAAGACTCGAAAATCTAGAAAATTTGGTAATACTGTTTTCTCATCATTTTTATGCAATACTCTCTATACACAGTTGCGTATGGTGGTTGGTAGGTTAAAGCCTGGCTTCAATATAGCTTTTGCTAGTCGGCGATGCATCTGCGCTACATCGCCGACACAACGGTGACCAGTGAATTTGTTAATGGAAACACTGATACTACATAGTCGCCGTTGTGTCGGCGATGCCTTGCAAAAGTTAAGCCAAGTTCAACTTTTGCAGGGCACCGCCGACACGACGGCGACAGTGTGATGTTAGTGTTTCCATTAAAAAATCTAATCATCGCGTTTTTGCCGGCGATGCAGCGTCGATGCAGCACCGATACATCGCCGACTAGCAAAAGTTAAATGGAAGCTAAGCTTAATAAATGATGGAAGTAGATGTGCTTAGGGACACCTTTAAACAGTACTTCAGTGCTGTAAGTCCGTGTGCAGTATTTTCTGGCAGCAGATGGCCCTAGAGCTGTGGTTCTTATCCTGGGTTCCGTCGAACCCCAGGAGTTCGTTGAGTCAGCTTCAAGGTTACTGTAGAAAATATTCTTTATATTTTCGTTTTTTATGAAATTCATGTTTTACTGGTTCTGCTCTTGGAACATTGTGATTTTGTATACAAATGATGCATGGTACAGTTTTTGCACTGATACAGTACATAATTACATGGATTTATTTTAAATTTGAAAAAAAACATATTTTTACAACGACTAAGGTTTCGATGAATGCATGTATAGAATTTGTGGGGTTCATTACCTCTAGCAAGGTTAAAAACCATCGCTCTAGAGTACTACGTCAGCAGTGAGAGAGAATACGAGTTCACGACATCCACGTATGCAACTGGTGACTGTTGTTTGGGTGTAATTACAATACACTAGCTCAATCAAGCGAAATTTATCTGTTATTATTCACTTGCCTATTGTTGTAATTACATGATTTTTCTTAACGTCACTTTAAATGACATTCCTTACTCTTCTGTATGCAATGTTATGCCATGCAAAGCGTTATGAATTTAATATGCCAATTAATCTTAACGTACGCTGTAGAACACTGTTTTGATCATTGTATCTAAGGCTGTGGGAGGACTTTCAGTTTATGAGGCTATGGATTTTCTGCCAGAATGAACAAAGAGAATTAAGAAGAATTCTACACCTCTTGTTATAACTGTGATAATGAATGTGATTTCTGCGTTGCATAATCCATATTTCAATCCAGAGTATTATTTGTTTATTTTCGTAGATCAAAGACTCAAATGTGCGAATTTTGACCATGGAAACAAACATTCGTATAATTCTCCGTTTAACGGTGACCATTCTTATTCTTGCATTGATATATATAATCGTATTTCCAATTTTGAAGAGTTACAGTTCTGTATTTGGCTGGCCTATTTAGGGTGTTTTGTACACCGCTAAGTTTATCAATATATTTGATGTATTCCACATAAGCATGTTGAGGGAATTTAGTTTTCGATCACACTGTTCCTTCAAGAAGCTGCTTTGAAATTCTTTACCATCCGTTTTGCAGTTTGAAGGAATTCTTCTGTCTGTGTCTATTTGGGACTGCTCATTATTTGCAGAGAAATTGGTTGGGGGGATAGAAATTTTATGATAGAATAATGTTTTTTAAATATATTGTAGTACAACGTCAATGTTGGGTAACATGAATAGTTCGAACAATCATTTGGCATGGCACTACAGTCTTTTACTAGCGCCTTTCTTCTTAATCATTTGCAACCAGGCTAGTGCATGTCCGGGCCTGGTTAGTGAGACGATGCCATGGTACACAGATTGCTTTGTTGTCGTTGTTTTTGTGTTAAGGTATGTTTAAAAGAATTGTAAATGCCGTTCGTAGCCAGAACCAGATGACTTTATGTCCATTTCTGCTACGAACGGCATACAAAATTGTAATTGTCATATTTTTTGTTTCAATGATAAAAAAAAGAGTTTTTGAACAAGAAATCATTTGTCTTTGGTACCAACCCCAAGCGCGCAACTAGGGTGTCCTGGGGGTCTAGACCCCTGCCCATTTCAGCAAATGGACAAAAGTACCCTTTTGTAGTGCCTTCTCTATATCAAAAAGGATGTTTGCCTAAGATGGAAAAGGCGTGATTCCGAAAATTTTCCGGAAATTACCTCCCCTGCCTTTTTTTCTACAACTAAAGACAAACAAAACAAGCAAAAACTTGCAAAGCTACATTAGCGTTTCGTTGCCGAACCTGCAGCGAGAGAAGATAAACAGTCACCGAGTACTCACTGCAAATGCCACTTAAATTTTTTTTAATAATTCCAATGTAACCCAAGGTGGAATCCATGTAAGCCTCACATCAGATGTGAAGCAGAGAATTATGAATTACAACCTTTTATGGGATTTTAAGTGTTATTAAGCACGCTAGCCATGATAAGGTATAGCAATTAGAATCATTGGCTTTCAGAGCAACGATATCAGCAAACCTCCCACAGCATTTTCTTCACATATGAATCTGAAATACAATATTCACAGTCCGTATCTTCTTTTGAAGAGTTTTGATTAGCCTTTCTCTCGTGGATTGGATCCCTGCCCTCAATTATTATTATTATTATTATTATAAAATTCTTTAGAGCTGGTAGTACATAGTTTGCTAAACTAATTCATACTCAAATATTCATANAATTGCGTGCCAGCAGCCCCTCTGCAAATAATAGTCAGTCCATTCCTGTAGTGTTGTTGTATCATTTTCAAAGTTATTGACCATCTTGAATTACAGCTAAGAGTGTAAACTTATCCTAATAAAAAGATGGTTATATCAGTGATTTAAAGTAGAGTGCAATTATTGAGTTAATTATTTAGTATCTCATTATGCAAAAATATAAAGTTACATACTTTTAGTTGGACCGTTTAGCACGATTTCTCTCACTCTGATAATGCTCCTTGCTCCTTAGATTTCACCTATAATTAATAATTAAATAGATATATTTTCAATTTGCAAATGAGTTCTCAAAGTGTAAAACTATTAACACTTTCTGACTCTATTATTATGTTTTGGATGTAAGTAGTGCTTTGGTAATGGCAAATTTATTACCGTTCTTGCACGTAGGAATTTTCACTTGCTTATAACTTATGCCTCACTACTAGCACACACTTTAATAAAGGGAACAAATTTAATTCAAGGTTTTGATTTACATTATATTTTATTATTTATTATTCATATATTTAGTATCAGTTTGGGTTTTGATTTTTTTGCAGCAGTAGTTGAAATTGGAAAGCCATTCCCCCGCTTATTATTTTTTCTAAAATAGATCCACCAAAGAACCCCATTTTCCAGGCCCCCCATTAATTATTTTCATGTCTGTAATTCCATCCAAAACTAAGTACCGTGAGAAATCGAGTTTCCATTTTGTTTGTCGTGGAAACGACTTATAAAACTTACCTATAGCCATTGGTGATGAGAGAAATTTTCCACCAACCCTGTTTATCTTAAGCCCCGCTGCTATATCGACCCCCTGTCTATTCGTGAATTAAGATTAGCTAGGCAGAATTACCAAGCTAGTTAAAAGGTTCATCCGAAAAAAATTTTACTCTCTTTTGACTAACTGGAAAAGTGATTTTGAAGCAAATATTAGTTGCAGAAGTTGATTAATTGTAAATTTATTCTATGATTCTGGGCTTTTGCAGAGTTGAAGCGATCACTAGAATACATTTACTGATAATGAAAATTCTTGCGCTTCCGTTGTATCTTCTCCCAATAGCTAGTTCTAATTCTACTCGATCTCTTTTCTTTTTTGGTGTATTATTTTAGCCCGAAAGGTAGCGTTCAATCACTTACTAATTTCAATGATAGAGTCGTACACTTCAATGTTCTATCAAGTATGCAACTATTCTAATAAAATCAAGTCTGTGTGATTCAATCTTGTACTAATCAAATTTTCATTTGGTTGAAGGAATTCCTCTATTATTGTCAAAATTTTTAGTTCATATGGAATTCCGCTATATTTCACCGCAAGTACATAGTTTTCCCACTGCCTGCTATTCCACTAAAGAGAAACCCTCTTATCATTTTTATAGCTGAAGCTTGTTGTGAACTTTGAAAACTTAAGAAGAAGGTTTCGATTGGTATTTTGACTTTTGTGGAAGTTGTGTAGTATTTTGCTTTGTGAAGACATCCTGATTTTTAGAACTCATAAACGTGTACAAGTGAAAATTGCATATTTTGTGATAAACAGCTTTCAGTCAAGCGAATTTCTATGGTACCAGTGTTTTTGTTCACCATGCCAACCAGCTTCATTGACGGCATTGGAGAAAACAACGTCTAATTGATGCTTTGCAATTGCGTAGGCTTGCTAACCATTAAAATAGAGAGTTTGGATATTTGTTCGTATTATAAAACGGATGACTCTGGCCATGTAGCTGATCAATTAATGGGAGAATTCCCCAAATGGGGTCGTCCTAGCAACCAATAAGCATTTTACAACTATACTAGTCACATAGTGAAACTTGCAATGCGTTCTAAATGTCCAATCACAAGGATTGATATGATGTTGCTGAAATTGTTAAGCTTCTTTGAAATTACATCCCCACTCTTCATTACTATATTCTAAAGCTCTGGGGGACCTTGTAAAGTAATCATCATATTCGGTTTAACGTCCCTTTTACACGCTAGCATGTGTTAAACTTGCAGTAATTTTCCAAAGTTAGTTTCTAGACCCTTTGAGAGTTTCTGCTCG
>OLMO02000001.1:20125616-20137285 GCA_900291935.2 Cassiopea xamachana | reverse complement strand
CGTACAAATCCCATGTTGTATAGAGTTTTTCCAAATTCGTTTTCTTGATTATTGCCTTTGCAATTCCTTTTTAATGCTGTTTTCTTTTTAGAGTGCAGTCTATTGCAATGAGAAAATTTGGAGAAAACAAGTTCCCATTTCTGGTCGTTCTATTGTAAGTAGTATTGCATGGGTTTGGATTTTTTATTTTGACATAATTCAAATATCCTCCTCCCAACTGAGTATGAAATAGAGCACTATAGCGTGCCTTGGTATTAGTAACGTGCTTATGGAGGGCGTTGGGGGGGCGTGACGCCGCCTAATGCGTATGAAACTATAAGAAAGTTAGTCAAGCTGTAGGAGAGATTTAGCATCCCATTGATCATAGTGGCCCTGTTGTTTTGAGTCGTAGTTGGTCAAATATTTACAGACTACCCCCCTCCCTCAAATGGCAATTGTCTTCGCATCTCTGCTTGGTATCTATAATCTGAGTTGTAGAGTTATAAACAGGAACCTAGACTCCAAACGGAATATTGATTGCGAATGTGATAGATCTGCAGTCAGAACTTCATGGTCAAGAAGTTTAAAAACAATATTGCGTACAATCCAGTCCATGCCCGGAGACACGTGCGATCGCACGTGCACGTGTCCACACACATGCAAAAGCGCCAGCACGAAAAGAATCGCCCTTGCCAACATCGCTATCAACCGTGCAATCGCAAATGCCAAATAGGAATTTTGTTGTCACAACTACAGCACTAGTGACTGTCACCTTTTGCTTTCATAACTCTGCTTTATCCTGATTTGTCCTAAGAGACATTTGACATGCTTCAGCAACAAGAACCTCTGTATTGCGGATAGACAAATCTTGGATCGCACGTGCAATTCCAAATAGCTAAGAGCAATTGCTCGTGCAAACCAGAGTGCACGTGCGAGTTGACACTCGTGCACCAATTTCTTCCGGGCATGGATTGACAGTCAAATAATAAGTTCTTTCCAACAGTTATTGCCTAAATTTGAATATTATTTCATTGTTAGCTATCAAATATTGCTGCTACATGCGTAGCAACAGCGAAAAAAGTATCAACAACAACAGCATCAAGAACTCCTACACTGACAGCAGCAAAAGTGGCAACAACAGCCACAAGAGTAGCCAAATCAACTGGAGTAGTGCCAAGGCCAGCAACGGATGGAACAGCAACAGCTGGGGCAACAACAGCAACTGCTGGATTTTCAACTGCAGCACCACCTTTGATGCCAGGGTTGTCGGTAGGGTTCATTGTTTTTCAGAAATTTCTTAATCTAATAATTTAAATATTTCAGTGTATTTTAATGTAATGATACGAACCTTCTTTAAATTTAGATACAGGATTTAGAAGAAAATTTGATAGATATACCAAAGATAAACAATGTGATGGTACTGTTTTGGAATCAGACACTGCCATGAAATATAGTAGAGTGTTGTAGTAGAGTTGATTTGGCCTTTTGTCTTGCGAGCTTTGAATAATATAAGACTAAAATCATACCCAATTTTTTTGTAATTCAAGTGTCTAGGCCGAGATAGCCCTCGACGGTATATATCTCTAACGCGAATTACAAAATATTATTACACAACTAAGCAACATTAGCAAAACGATTATTACAATTGAAGTAGAACTAAATATCAAGCGAAAATTATTAATACTACAAGTTTATTAAGTGTTGCTTGGGTCTCAAAATGTACAAAATACTATTTAAACTACGCAGCAATAACAAAAAGATTATAGCATTTTTATATTGCAATTTGGTAAACTATGTTTAATTGCAGGTTACCTTTCATTTCAATTCCTTTTGAAAAAGCAGTACCATTTCAGTTATGCTGTGCATGTAAGGAGCCTTTAAGACAGTGGTGTGGAGCGAAATTAATAAACTAAAGAGACTCTGCTTGAGATGAAAAGCTTTGCTAATGTTTGCTGTTGTTGCTATGTATTGTAATTACGACAATAGTTTCTTCTGTAGAAGCCTGTTGCATTACTTTTCTAAGGAATCACCCTGCCTTGCTGAATCATTGCAGTGCTTTTTGTACTATCTAGAGGGCTTAAGCCTTCCCAAAAGTAATGATGAAGCTCTATAGGGGGCTGTTTTCCCCTGAGCCCCCCTACAGCACTACTTTAAAGACCTTGTAAAGGTATGTAAAAGCCAACTTGATAGGGCTCATACCGTTGTTGGAAAGTTTTTGAAAGTTATGGAAATTGATTTGGAAAAAGATTTTTCAAAATTGCTATGGAAAAGTTTTGGATTTTTGTTTGGGAAAAATTCTAAAATATCCTAAAATGGATATTGTATTTTAGTTTAAAAACATCGTATATGCTATGTTTGTTCATTTTGCTATTTATAATATAAACATAATCCACCATATGCCATTTAAAGAATTTTTTTCTATTTTTATGGGGCTTTAAAACACAAGCGTATGGATTTCATGGTTCTGGAAATTTGGTAATTTGGCTTTGGAAAGGTTATGAAAATATTTTTGAAAAGCTTGTGCCAATGCTGACTCGAAATTAGATAAACTATAAGATAAGTTATTTTTTCAAGGGCCTTGTAAAACTATGAAAAAGCTAAGTTGAAATTACCATGTTATCCTAATGAACTAATGGATTTTGGAATATTCCTTGGTAGCTGTATTTGTATCTGCCTTGTTAGAGCTAGTTCATACGATGAGCCATATATTAGACGAACCTATGCATTTAGCAATTTGAGTAGTTACGTTCATCATCGGTTCAGCGTATGAAACCACAGAAACACATCGGCTCGAGCCACATTCACCAGTTCATTGCTTCAAAACTGGCTCATCCCCAGCGGCTGTGCCATTGCTGAGCCAACGCTGTAATAAGTTCGGGTCATTCATAGCTAATCGTATGAACTAGCTCTTACCTGTTTCTTTAGGTATTTATTGAGTTATTTGTTGAAAAGCCGTTGAAAGGCCATTTAGGGTAGCCATGCGTATCATGCTTCATATGGCTTCGTTTTTTGTAACTATGTTTTGCTGTATTGTAATACTTTGAATTATTCTGTTGGTATTATTTCATACTCTCACGAGTGTAGGACGGAAAAAAAGCTTTTAAGTATGTCAAAAAGTGTTGCCGCTTTTTCGTGCTGTAGTAAAATGCTGAATTGTTTGAAAAAAGACAAAATAAACTTGAAATTAGGTTGGCTTTTTCTATTTTTCATTTAGTTGATGAGCAGAAGTGAGAATTGGAAGCCAAGGCCATACCAATACAAATTGCCTGACGGGACTGAAGCGGAAGTGATTTCATTAGATGACGACGCAACAAGTGGAACGACAGAAATGCGCGTAGAAAATGCTGAGGCTGTTCTAAAAAGTGGCACCAAGCAAACTATTTACAAGGACTTCGATGAAGCAAGCGTTGATGAAAATGCTGATATTGAGGTAGAGTAATGAAACCAAGTGTGAGAATTCTTTGCATTGAAGTTCCAATTTATTTTATTCCCCTGCGAATCGACAGTCTTTCCAAAAGTCAACTTTTAGCGAATGTCTCTATCTTTATTTGATTTATCTAGGTATGTTATTACCATTTTGTTCTGTACCATACGTTTGAGCTTTTTTTGTCATTGGTAGTGGCACAATGCTTAGAGCACACACCTCACAAATAGGGGGTCGCCGATGTGACTCCCAATACTGCCGTCTTGTATGGCATTTGACATGAAGGGATGAAGTGAAAGGGTTGAACGCATGTACATTAGTAGACTTGGCTTGGGGTTATATAAACGAAGGTAGCTGATGCCTTGTGTGCTATTGGCGCTGGTAGAATTTCAGCCTTGACTATTAGACTATCAACCTTTAAAGAAAGTTTGCTTAATTCATTCACCTGTTGTGATTTAGTCAAATTCTACACTTTCTGACCTAGAACCATGCTGAAGACGACTCAGACTATGAACCAGAGGGTGAAATTGATTTGGCTGATAATGAAGAATTGGTATTTTCTGAACCAAAATATGAAGCCTTCTTTGAAGAAGGAGAGGTGTGGATTATCATTTTGCAAAATCGTTTATTTAGTTATCATTCGTTTATTGTTTACATGCATGTTTGTCTCATTCAGTTCTTAACTTATTTATCTATTTTTTCTGTTGTGGATTGATTAAGTTCTTTCTATTTATGTTCTTCTTTACTCATTGGTTCATTTGAGTTTTTACTTTCTTGTTTGTACATTGATTAATTTCTTTGCTTACTCTCTTCTTTGTACATTGATTCTTCTATGTCTATGTTTTTTGTACATTTCCTTATTCATCATTATTGTCTTTATGCTTTTGTGGTGATTATTTGAGGCCTCAACTCTCAAGTGCTTCAAAAAGAAATTAAAAGTATATCTATTGGCTGATCAAAAGTGATAACTGAAGATACGACCCCCTGGAAGAACAGCAATATTATTATAATTGTCGCCATTATACCTGTTAAAAAATGTTTTTATATATTCAGTATTAAAAGTCTGTTTATATATATATATATATGTATATGTATATATATAGTGCTGTTAAATATTTTATATCGTTCTATATATATAACGGTCATTTTTCGTGCGTAAATAATTGATTGCATTACATTTCGCTTTTATGCATTTTCTTGTTTGCAATATGTAAATATTTTTAAATTTATATTCTTGTTTTCCTTTATTTCATCTTTTATCCTGCATCCACATTGATTAGTTTGTTGTCTCTTTTAAGTTTTAATTATTATCGATTAAACTCATTCACTCTTTTCCCTTTCTTTGTTATTCCTTATCAATCTTATTATGAACTTTCTTGTTCAACCATTCATTCACATATTTATCCATTTTTGCATTAACTTTTTACTTTGTTAAGCCAATAGATCACTGCTCCTTAGCTGATTTGTTGAATCTGTTTTATTGTTGGATCTTCTCAATTGTTGCTGCATGTTGCTATTGTCATTCTCTTTAATCATTCAGGTATATCTGGTCACAGGCATACAGCTTCCCTTCACTTCACTGATTACTACATTCCATTATCGTCCATTGATGTTTCTCCCTGAAAGTTATTTTGCCAATGTCAGAGAACATAGGCGTCAAATCTAGATTGTCTAACAAAGGGATCACCATGGAAGGATTCCTGCCAATAATGTTGCGAGAATTCGTTTGACAAGCATCGAGAAGCGTGTTTTGGTGGTAAAAAGTGTACTTTCTTTCCGAAAAAACGAATTCGAACGAATTCTCGCAACCCGATTGGCAAGAATCCTTCGATGTTGATTCCTTTCTTATCCAATCATGATTTTACGCCTATGCTATGTCGGAATCTGTTGTTAATTTTTCAAAGTAAATGCTGCTGATTTTTGTTTCCATTCATCCCAGCGTATTGTTGGGCGCTTCAGTGCTGGCATTATCTCCTACACTGATGCAGAAAGAGACCTTTGTGAGCTGAAGTCAAGGATTCTAGGCCTTGAGAATAAAAGTGACAGAAAGAAGCTGATCCACACAAATTCAAAGCATGTCAAAGAGCTGAGCAAAATACGCACTGCTCAAATCGAAAGTGCAAATGCGCCTGTTGTAAGGCATAAACGACCATCCATTCGCATTGATATAAATGACACAGTTTATGCTCCAGAGAATATTGGTGCTCGCTCTATCAGGCCTGTCAATGTCAGTCACATACCGGTAGGCCTTGCTCCATTTACAGTGTTGCTTGAGGTAAGTGCCATTCATACATACCTTATTTCCTATAATGAACGCCACCCTCTGATAAATGCCGCCCTGTAAAGAACGCCGCACTTATGGGCAAACATTTTTAGAGAGCACCGCTCTCTAGTGAACGCCTCTCTATGAACGCATCTCTCTAGTGAACGCTGCTCTCTAGTGAATGCCGCTCTCTAGTGAACGCCGCTCTTTAGTGAACGCCGTCTTGTAAAGAACGCCGCACTTCTGGGCAGACATTTATAGAGAACGCTGCTCTCTAGTGAACACCGCGTTAAAAAGTTCAGATCATGAACTAGGACTGTGATGGAGACAGTGATGTTGACATTCTTTGATGTTTTTCATACTGTGAGCGCATAGTTTTCTAACTTTAAAACATTTTTCACACAGTCTTTATTACGCTTATTTGGGAAAAGAAAGTATTGTGTAAAGGTTGATGTTTCGTTTTGTAATGAACGCCACCCTTTAATAAGCGCCGCATCATAAAGTTCGATTTTAAAAAGAACGCCGCAGCGTTCTTCAGAGGAAATACAGTACGCCCTTTTGAATTTTCCTTTGTATATTCATCCTATAGTAAGTACTTGTCGTCACAGCACGTTGTTATTGTAACCCAAAATGGAACAACAGTATACAGATTGTATGCCCTTCTTGTAAGGCATACAGTCTTGCATAAATATTCCTTTGCCTATATAGAGTCAGGTTTAGGTGAGGTTACTGTGTATTTGCTTGTTTCAGCACAAAGCTGCTACAATCTGCATTGAATCAGCAACTGTTTGAATTAGGATTAGTAGTCCTAAACACACATACGTACTGAAGTACATTCCTACTAGACGCATACTCAGATATGACGCAAACTTGTTGCTGCCAGATTTTATCAGCCATGGCTGTAGCCATATCTTTCTTATCTCCTCAAAAGAAATTAATAGTAATATTGTTTTATTGTCTCAGTGATATACTTTTAAAACTTTTTGTATCAGCTTTTCATTACTGCCTATTACGTCACTATATGGTTATACTTTCATTGTAATGCAGCCTTTTGTTAACGTGTGAAGAAGTCTAAGATCCTTTGTTTCTTTTCCAAGGTTTTTCGCATAGACTATAACAGCATCATGCAAAAATTGCAAGCGAACGCAAGCAAAACAGCTCCATCTACTTCAACAACTGCTTCTTCGATATCAGCTTCTTCCGCTGGATCTACGTCAAAGACATCGGCATCAACAACTGCACTTACAACAACTTCATCTTCAACTACCAGCTGTTCAACAAATCCATCGTCACTGACCTCTTCTTCAGCTTCAGCTTCAGCTTCAAGAGCTCATCCGCCTGCTTCAGCAGCCCGCCCATCTTCCTCAGTATCCCCTGCAACTTCGTCAGCAGGTCATCAATCTTCTTCAACATCCCTTCCTTCTTCTTCAGTAGCCTCTTCACCTTCTTCAGTATGCCTTCCATCATCTTCAATAGCCCCTCCATCGAATGCCGTTACATCAAAAGGTTCCTCTTTAGCAATAACTGCAGTAACTGGGACGAGAACCATTGGTTCAACAGTAATGGGAAAGTCAGGCGTTCCTTTGGTTGCAAATGGAAGTTCGAAGAGTGGCTCAAAAAATCTACCAAAGAAAAGTGGCAGAATACAATGTCATGACGGGCAGACGACATCCACAGGAGCAGTATCTTGTGCTCCACAGATTATTCCAATAGCACCAAATGTTGTGACTATGAGAGCATTTAAAAAATTGTTGATGCACCGAGAGAAACTTGAAGAGATATCTAGAAGTTCTTCATTCAGCCAATCATCTGATACGCTGGGTAGCATGCCTGCAGGTGGAGCTTTACTAGATTCCAGTCTACAAACTGTTTCGTTTGCAAATACTCATGATTATAACGTTCTTTCTTCTCGTTTTGATGCTTTGTTTATGTGGCCGCTACTCTTGTCAACTCATGAGGCCCGTAGTATCAATGACAATACTTTCACTAAAGAGTTAGTTTCGGCACAACGTGAAAAACCTCGTGCGGAAATTCATACTCGAACCGCCGTCCAACAGCTGAGACCTGAGAGTAGTTTATCCGCGCGACAGGAGCTTGTTTGTAACAGGATTGTCCGTGAAGACCCCCTAGTTTGTACTAATGAGAGGCCAATACAGCCAAAGGAAAAGCGGAGCAAGCTCAGTGCTCGAAAGAAACAAAAGAAGAAGCCGGTTGAATCACGGAAAATAGGAAAGAAGTGTTCTCTTCCATCTTTAAGTGATTCGGATAGCATTGAAGACGTAACTGAAATGGATTTGTCAACTAGCTCCAAGATTTCAACATCAGATTCTGCAGATTCAGTTTTGATAAGCAAAGAATCTCTTCGAAAGCGTAAAAAGTCACAGTCCAGTTAATATGTTTAGGCCTGTAGTTGAGTCCACTCTAAGTGGTTCGCGGCGTATCGATTCTTCTTAATGCAGATAGCTTTAACTTATGTTCGGTTAATGTTATATTGCACCGAATAGTAGGGTGACCCCCGTCTGCAGATTTTTGAAAATTTTACCACCCATTCCCATTTATTAAACACTCCTCAACTAAGCAATTATGAAAAATATTCAACCCTCAGCTTACTAACCTAAGGAATTCAAATTTTTAAAAAGGATAAGTAGGTACAATACATTAGCTTTGTGAACGCAAATCAATACTTACAACAAAGAAAATCAAAATAGACCGTATACCTAATGCTTATACAAGGTTAACAACTAATTGCAATGATTTTGAAATGTTTGGGTTCTCATACTGTCTATTGAACATTGACCCTCCCCCCAACTATTGACAACCCTCAATATACGCTCCTTTAGCATAAACACTAACCCCCCTCCTTATTATACCTCCAACTATTCGGTGCCAAAGAGTAGTGGGTAACCCACAAGCTCTTCGATAATCAATAAGTAAAGTAACCCTTGAGTGAGTTTTTCTAGGTGTTTTTCATTCAGAGTGTATATATTTCAATCTCATGTAGCCATTTGTATTATAGCATAGAGAAGCCACTATAGGCCTTAAATTTTCCCTGGGGTTCCCTGTATGATTCTTTGTGCCCTGGGATCCTCCCACTAAAATTACTGCAAAGGCAAATTCATCAGTTGAGTTGAATTTCTCACCATTTATAGCAGTGGTTCCCAAAATTTTCAAAATATTTTACGTGGCGTTCCCCTGTCAGAAGCTTTTTCTACTCGCGGTCCTGTGGAGCAGGGGTGGCTTCAAATTGAGCGTAGCAGGTAAAGGTTTCTATGTCACATCCCTTAATTTGTTAGGAAATTTAGCCACTGCGAACTACGTCAATTTGTTGCGGAACTATTGTTCTTACTTTTTAGAAGCCCAATTCTGCAAACCTGTCCTTATGAATGTTAGTAAATGAAAGATATGCGACTCTATTGAAAACTTTGACCTAAATAGAATTCGAGGGCTGTAGGGGCTGAGCCCATAGAAAAATTTTCGAAACCACGTCCTTTACTTTAGCTTAAATGCAATTCTCAATATCAAGCTTGCTATGGAAGGAGATTTGATAGTTCGTGACAGCTTTTTACAAGACATAGCATATGGAAGAAAGTATCTTGGTCAGACATCCTTTAAATTGACTCAGACTGGCTACAAATTGATTTTCTTTAATACACTCTGTTGCTACATATACGTATGCCATCGGCAATTTAGGTTATCTCCCATTAGATGCAAGATGCGAATCCCGATTTTTCTGTAATAGCAAATATACTGTCACAAAAAGATGCCTACAAAGTTTGAAAGCCTAAGTTTGCCACGCTGCCGTTGTTTATAGCTTTGCAGAAAAAGGACCTAAAAGTCTCTGAATGTGGCTATACAAATTACAAGCCTCACGCAGTCCTCCAAAAACCCTTCGCGGTCACGTAGGGGACTGCAGACCCCAGTTTGGGGACCACCGAATTATAGCGTTGGTGATGTGCTACTCCTAGAAGAGAGAATACGGGCATTGCCCATCCATGGTCATTATAGGAGGATTTGAATTTCTAAATATGGTTTGAATATATAGCTCTTCATTTTTTCTTATTTAAAAGTATGTTTATCAAGTTATATTTTCTAGTACCTGGTAATTATGAGGTGTGAAGTAATTGGTTTAAAACAGCGGGCAATCTAATTTCACCTCTTACTACCTCGGCCTCTAGGTGTGCATGTTGTTTGTTTAGTCCAATTGTTTACAGTTAGTACAAGCTTTTTTTATATAAAGAAAAGTTTATAAAAAGTCAGCCTCAAATGGCCAAAATTGTAAGAAAATCTTAAGAAAATGGCAAGGCTCAATTTCCAAAATTAAGTGTTTTTGTTGACCAAAAGTCGATAGTACATCATTATTACAATACAATGGAATTCTAATTCGAGCATACACAATAAACAAAGAAATTGTAACCCATTTTAGCCACTTTATTTCAGTAAAAGTTAAGAAAATCGGGGCTGAGGCAGAATGATGGTTTTATTATTAAAAAGCGTGTATCTGTCAACGCGCAAGCATAGGGGGCCTTGGATCCAAGTTTTGGGGGGACTGATTGTATTTTCCAAACACAAGGAGAATGCAGCAGCAGAATGATATGCAATACTGTGAGGTTAAGATTGTAGAAATGCAACTGAATTTTTTCATATTTATAGTAAATATCAGTAATTCGAAGAATGACTATTTTGTATCGCTATAAATCAAATCTTTATTATATTTTTGCACTAGTATATATTTTGCTTGTTATTACCAGTAATACAGATTTCTCTAAACTATGAAAACGCTATTGCAATATCTCTAAAACTTACTCTAATCTAGAAATTCTTAACAATATAAAATACCAACAAACTTGTAGTATCCAGGTCGTTGATGAGCGTTAATGGTAGAATGCGAAATATTTTGTAAATGTATCTTTTGCGCATTCTTTATCCCTAAATTTGCAGCGCATTTTGTTATTTCTGTGTGCAACACATTAGATATTTCATGTTTTATATAAGAAGGATAATTCAAGAAATTGTGTTGCTGTTTGCTTTTTGACTATTGTTGGAGAGGGGTGGACGTTTCGACTATTATTGGAATGGGATTGGGTAGAAATTTATCCATGTTGTAAACCTTGCAGGGTTCATACTTAACCTGGAAAATAGGCCAGTTTTACGAAAAGTCAGGGAAAACCCGGAATAGNGTCAGGGAATTTTGTATAATTTTCTTTCAAGTCAGGGAAAGTCCGGAAAAACAAATTATTTAGTCCATATATTATGTTCATGATCTCTTTGGATGGTTGTTCTCAAAGTGGCTGTTCAATTTGCTGTCAGTAAATGTGAATTTTATCAATTTGCATAATGCTATAGCAAATATATGTACATTACCTATCTATTAGGCTTCAATTTCCTAACCAATTTTTATAAATATGTGAAATTGGGCTCAGGGAAAAGTCAGGGTATAGTCAGGGAGTTTTGATTCACGTATTGGGTATGAAACCTTCCTTGGATGATGAAATTATGCTAATATCTTGGGAGCAAGTTGAAATTTCATGTGACCTTTTGACTTCAAGCCTTGAAACTGTCTCTCCTAAGCTGTTATCAGAGCTAAAGATTATTTGATTTGAAGCACAACTTTGGTATTGATGTTAGGGAACTTTGAGTAATATCCTTAGAACTTTGAGAGCGCAGAAATGTTAGGTTGGAACAATTTTGTTGAAAAATTTTCCTTTATCCATTCCATATAGGATTATTTCTTTCTAACTTCATGTAGTGTTGATTTTTTCCTTATTTGAAATCAGGAGCACCAGCATCTTTTGGAATTTGTTGTTAGTACCCTTACCTTTTCTACTATAAACTCAGACGAGAAAAAAAACTGTAATAAAGTATGCGGCATTGAAGATTACAAAAGCTACTGGGAATAACCCTCTTGAGAGCTTGTCTATAATGTGAGCTTCTCTCCTTGTGTTGTAATGTTTATCAATTAGTTTTTCCACGAAAGCATGCCAATACCGTTTGAAGCATACTTTG
>OLMO02000001.1:20039632-20064619 GCA_900291935.2 Cassiopea xamachana | reverse complement strand
TTCCAATTAGCAAAATCTAGTAAAATCTTTGAAAAATCTGTTTAAAGACGTTCGTTGCTGTCTATAAATGTTTTATGATTCTATGCCAGTGAATTGCGAACATTCTTGCTGTTTTAATCGGCCGTAAGCAGTCTGTAGTCAATTCAGAGTACAACGACCTCTCCGCAGGAGACTGACTGCCTATTCTTCATCAGCAATTTAAATCGGTCCTTTGCTTCTAGTCAAGATCATTATTCCGAATAAGGCTTTCAACAGCGTTGACTTGTATAACTAAATGGTCGAAGCTACCTCGTGCAACCTAATTTAGCTCTAACCACAACAGTTGCTTCTACACCTAAGAAAGACTGCTGATAGAAGAGGTGGAGATCTATTTAGCTAGCGAAATATCATAGTATGAGTTTATTCCATAAATAAAGCAGGAATATGCTAACAACAATAGGGAGCACGCATTTTCAAATCCAAAAATTAGCAAATAAAATTTGCAAGTTACTGCAACTATCTGATTATATATAATTCTTGACTGGAAATTGCCATTTACCAAAGTTGGGTATGATGGAAACATATGCCTGGACTCAAATATGATTATAGCAAAAAGACTTTCTTGCGCTTTGTGCCCTGTGTTTTTACTTCGTTTTAGATGCATCTTGAGAGGCTCAATAGCGCTGGTTTTTAAGATACGCTCAAATGTGACCAATCTTTTTCTTACACTTACTTACAACGCTATATTATTATTTCTTAAGTTACAGCTTTGTTTTGCATAAAAGAATGGTTTCATTCCACTGCAGTGAGCTGATAACCATGCTGTATATAAGAACATATTTAAAACTTTGCTTTATCTATGATGCTGAAGTCAATGGAAAAGAGATCATTCTAATACTTATTTGCATACGACATAGAAGGAATGTATATAGAATATACATACATATATATATATATAATTGATCAAACAACTTTGCAAAAATGGAGAAAAAATTACTGACATTTGGATATATACATAATTATACATTCATAACTATTTACATATAGCAATAAATACATGAATAGTATTTTTGAATATATGTATATATAAATAAATAGATAAATATATGTATGAATGTATGTATGTTTATGTATTTATTTATATATATATATATATATATATATATATATATATATATATATATATATATATATATATATATATATATATATATATATATATATATATATATATATATATATATATATATATATATATATGTATTCATACTCTCTGGTTTCTGCTTTCTTGAGAACAAGGTTTTCTTGTATTTTTGATCACACACAAGCAATTTTCACTTTCACCACGAAAGTACACATTATTTTGTGAGATATCTAAGCATCATTACATGATACAGGTAGCTATAAAGTAATATTTTCAACCGTCATTACCCTCAATGTTATTTATGCGTTCACTATCATCTGGCACACATTCAATGGTAGTACTAATTACAGTAATTGCTTTTGCTAGTCAACTGTCCTAAGATATTTTTAAGGATGCAATTACAAATAGATTTCATTGATGCAGATGAAGTCATTCAGATAGTGGCATACGTCAGGATGGGTTCGCAGTTTTAGATCGCTATCTAAGTTTAGACAATTTATTGAAAACATTTTCACATATTCTGATGCTGTGCTAGCAACATGTCTTACATCTCATTCATGCCCAGATTCAAGAAATTCAAAGTTATTTCATGTATTTATGCTACGCTAAGATAAGCCACGTTCATTCCCAGACTTTGCGTTGCTAGAGATTTTTGGGCATTAACAACAGAGCTCTATTAAGGCACGTGTTTTAAAAACATATGGATCTAGATATGCTACAGCTATTTCTATAAAAACAAAAAACGAGCATCAATATGTGGAAGCATCAAGCATCTTTCAATGGCTATTTGTGAGGTAATACTTTTGGTGGAACAACAGACAAATGAAAGTTGGTTAAAAAGTTAGCCATGCTGCATAAGAGCTGGCCATAGTGCATTCCATTTTTCCATGATCTTCGTTGTGGCAACAGTAGTTAGTCAAATGGTCAAAATGCCCCCCCCCTATGGAAAGAGTCTTGGTACATCTCTACCTAGAAGGATGCCAGGAAGCCTCCCAGTTCTCATTATGTTCCGCCCTCCCTGGTATCAATAATCTTTGACTCTGACCGCATGACAGATATCATGTTTACTTTATCTGTGAGGGTAATGTGAGGGAATCGATTTTACAGCAAGTGTCTAGTCAATAACTGACTTTGCTTTTGAAAACCCGACCTGATTCTTCTGCTGAAATGTAATGAATTCATTCTCAGGCTTAACAAAACATGGACATACTCATGGGCATTCTTCAACGACATTTTTCATAATGCTATGCCAGTTTATAGAGCTGTTTTTCTAATTCCAATCATACAATACGAGATATTCTGTATCCTCACTGCTGTTGTGTTCTCGTTGCTGCTTCAAAGCTGTATTTAACTATTTTATAGTATCTTATTGTTATATGAATGCACTAGCATTTAGTACCATTGCAGATCATTGAACTTAATTCTGTCTTTTAGTTACTAGAAAAGTACTCTTGATTACATTTTTACCGCATTTACAGCCGCTTTTCAACTAACCTGTTAAATACAGAAGAAGTTTGTTTAGCATGATGTTGGTAAAAGGAGATGAAGTTAAAAAGCACTTATCCTTGAATCTTCTTAATTCCCGCAAACAACGTTGGTATACGTTAATGCTTAAAAGCGGTTTAACTCTAAACTTACTTATAAATGATCATCTCTTTGATTAGGCCTACTTACGATGGCTCTTGCATTAGTAACAGCATGAAGCCTCATGTGAGTGAATTCTCACCAACGTAATACCCTTTGCAATCCAAAATGGGAAAGAGTTTAACTTAAAGCAAATTGTTTTCAACTCGAAAGATTTCGTTTTCAATTCATCGTAGGCTGCCAGAGTCACTCTGAAAGAACGCTAATCGTCTTCCATTAAGCTTCTTATTCCTTTAAGCAACTCTGCGAATAAGGAACTTATAGATATAAGCCTTTCATGTTTTCAAATATTGCTTGGAAACCGAAACGATGTAGCAAAATCGTGTGGATCATAAACAGGCCTTAAAGTAATTTCACAAACTGGTACATTTACAAATGTACATTTCACTGGAAAATAAAATGGCAATGTGCTTTGTCACCTAGGTTGCTAGGTGAATTCTTCTGATTATTGGCATTCAAAAGCGCTTTGATAAGCAGCCAATTCTTGAGCCTTGCGCCAGAAATAGCTTGCAGCGTCAATCTGAATAATTAACTGCTAAACGTGATGCCTTTTAACTATGTTTTATCATAGAGCAAAACTGGCTTTACTGCGAAGTAAAATCGTACAAAATCTCATTTCTACCTCTCATGAAATGTCGGACTGGAGATCTAGTCGGAGGTGTAAGCATGGAGAGTGTGAAAGGGTGCCACAACCCCCAATATTTAACTTGTTGATACATTTGCCAAATATCAATAGTGCTCGTCAACGTTGTACTACTGATAAATTTCGAGGAAAGTCCTATTTGATGAGAAATTTGGCTCGAAAGAAGTCTGTTTGTTGACGAATTGAGTTTGTGTACCCCAGCAACAAATTTCCTTGGCTTCGCTCATGGGTACAGTCGCTATAGTACTTCATTGGTAGGCAATAAAATTCCCTTTGCCAAGTTTGAGGATTTTCCATTCGCTGCCATTATTGAGTTACTGCCCTCCCCTGTCCCAGTACAATGTTGAGTTACTGCGTGGCTTCTAACCACTCATTTACAAGTTGACTAAAACACGCCGCAGCAATGCCTAATCTTCAAGAAAAAAACAGTGTTTTACGATGGGAGGAGCTAGTCATTGCGCACAAGAGGCGTCTCACCAAGAGGCATTGGGAAAGGGAAACATTGCTCCTTCGTAGCAAATGTCCGTAGTTTTCCAACAACTTTTGGCAGGGATTGTAGCTATGGAAAACAATCTCACCCTAGCTGAATCAATGGGCAACCTCCTCCAATTAAAGTTGGTTCTATCACCCTTATCTGTGGTGGTCGAGTGAAGTAAAGTGGAGTCAAATGAATAAGTTTTTATACATCGGAGGTATTTATTTATATATAGAAATAAGTAATGAAATAAAAAAGCAAAAAAGTGAAGTAAGAGAAAGGAAATATGTATCTGCAAATGTGATCGACAATGTGTCCTTCCTTTCTTTGTTCTATGTGCTTTCGCATCAGCTTTTCCTCAGTTTTCTCCATCCACATCTGGATGAAGTTTCCATCTCTTGTATCTGGCATTTGGCAAGCAGTATCTTTCCTCTCAGCTTCCTATAGAAATAAGTACCTTTGATTACCAACATACTATTAACTGATGTTTATCAAAATACGAGGCCTATAAGGTAAAGGGAAACAATTAAACCTCTAAATGAAGAGCTACCCTAGCCTTGTCAATGCTGCTAGCTGTAGGCCAACAGGAGCGTGTGTTTTGGGAGGTATGGGAGTGTGACGCCCCAACTATTTGCCAAAAACCATCTCACTAAAAGCTTTTCCAAACGTTTTGCCTAAAGTCTTTTCAGTAAAAGCTGGCGTAGCAATCATTGCTTGTACGTAGTTCCAAGAAACTTAGTAGCCTGGCGGTATGTCTCTTGCTGCACTCCCCCCATTCAGAGTTCTTGGGCACACCATTAGTAACCAATGCGCAGTTCAAAGAACTATTTATGGAAATTTTAGCTCAGCTATCGACGCCATGATGGTCAAGAAATTAATTCATGTATTTTCAATCATTTTCCATTCTTCAGTGTGTGGTGTGCTTGTCGTAAATTAGTTTATCGGATCATAATCTTCTGATCAACTCGCAGTAATTGCTTTAGTTTCGCATAGAATATCATGCGAAGCCCCCTGGATGTGAAATTGTAAAGCTCTTCGGAGCACTGCATTAGCTGCTATGGGGCGCATTATCAGCAAAGGAAGTCATACACAAGAAGGTATAGCTAGGGTTACGCAGTTTTTCCAGTAAGCTGATCAAGCAGCTGGAAATTGAATAGGGAGATTAATTTTGTCGCAAAAGAGGAACTTATCACAAAAATAAGCCTCTATCCAAAGCATAACTTCTATAGGAAAGTTGAAAGAAAATTCCTGTCTTACCTTCAACCAACGGCTGTCAGTCAGCTCCACAACAACGTATTCCAATAATGAAGATATGATGAAGTATAAGGATATATTCAAAAAGATCTCAAGGGCTTCAGCAGTTTCATAGAGGGCTGAGGAGGAGCGGATGTGATTGATCATTGTAGTCGTTGCCAAAAATGTTGTAGCAGGAAGAGCGACTCTTGCAGTACTAGCCTCGAAATGAAGCCAAAAAGCTACGAAGCTAAGCGAGACCATCCCAATTACTGGGAGGTAGTATTCCATGATGTAGTAGTGAACATCTCTTTTCAGGTAGAAGGCCAGTTCTATTTGATCAAACACCCCTGAATGATAAAGAATTATTATAAATTTTGCACAATAATGCATTTAAAGAATATATATTCATGGTGTGATTAATGATTTTTTTAAACTTCATGTATAATATCTCGTTAAATACTATATGTGCTAATCTCACTAAAAATACTATCTGTACTTGGATGGCTTGCAAATAATAGTATTAATAAATAAATTAATCTATAGTTTATGCAGTGCTGTGCCTGTAAGTAAGGAGTTCTGGGTCAGTCCATGGTTTGTTTCTCATGCAAAAAATGCAATACGTGGTGAGTATGATGGTTGTGGTCATTTTGCTTGTTAGATAGTTGAGATGAGGTTTTTTAATTCCTAGCTCTTTGCACATGTCAAAAAATGATCCAGAAGCTTGACCAAAATACCAAGAGATCTTGTTGATAAGTGAATAAACTTTGCTTTACGGTATGTGTTTTCAAAATGTTCTAGAAGAGGTCGATACTTAATTTCCTTTCGAAGTTAGTTTCAAAGCAGAACATTAATTCTATAATATAGAGGCATTTATCTTCTATCTTTAGAAGCATGTCAGGGCGAAGACTTTCACCACTTAGAATAAACAGCGAGAGGTAGCCTGGTAGATCTACGTCTAGTGTCAAGAACTTGCCAAAAACTATAAGAAATAGTCACTAAGTCACTAGACTCTTTTTTGTATTGATGTTGTTGTTGTCTTCAGTCTCACATTCATTATCACACGTTCCTGTTATATGAACGGCGAAGTTGGCGGCGCTCTAGCTTCAATCTTTCCGTTTTCGATTTCTGTTTGGGAGGCATGATGTCGATGGTGAGATAATGAAGTAAAAACGTATCCTGGTCATGGCACCAAATTGTAAAGAACGAAGTAAAAACACCAACTTTCTCCAAAATATCTACATAACATTTCAATCAAAAATTATATAAGAGCAACATGTGATAATGAACGTGAGACTGAAGACAACAACAACAGCAATGAAAAAGGGTCTATTGACTAGTTCTTATTGTTCTTGAAAAGTTCTTGACATCTAGTTTAGATGGTTTTAATGACGGTAATGTTTGGGCCAGAAATTATAGTAATGTATTGTGCCTCCATGCATAACGACTTTGTTCTAAATACGATGTGCATCCAGCAACGACAAGGAGGAGCAACTCGGACTGCAGGCAGAAAGAGCAATCAGGTGTGGTGGCAAGTTTCGACATGTAGAGGTATTTCTTAGTAGCAAGAATATTGCTTTAATATCTAATGGTTAAATTGAAGATGTAAGTAGGGAGGCTGCTTTGAGCTTTAGACCACAGGGAATTGAGTCTCTTCAGGGAGTTCCCAAGAAGGAATGAGACGATGAAACCTTGCGATGGAAGCTTAGATTGGAGTTCTTCAGTGTGATCAGCAAGGACAATTTTTAGGACTAGTTTTCTGTTGTTGTAAGTGTCATGCTGGATATTATTTGCACAATTGGTGTTTTTCCATAGCTTTGTTATAGTAGCATCCTAGGAAGATTTCAGAGCAGAACATTAGACAATTTGACATTGGAAGTGGAAATGAATAGCCAAAATTATTGTGTGAGAGAATGATGGCACTGAATGTTGCAGAGATGGGAAGGTCTAACCTCTGGAAAATATATGTTATATCTACATTGTCAAGATGTTCACAAATCCATGTTTTAGACAAATATGCCAGTTAGATGCCAAGAGAGCTTGGAAAGAATGTAGCGATGATAGAGTAACAATTTGTCTTTGGGGTGAATCTGCAAAGAGTCGACTGTTTGTAGCATAATGATAAATACCATTATTATAATTTCTTTATGTAGGGTTGGCATGAATAGTAGTTCTATGCTAATAAATGCCAAACATTAATACAGCATAAATAAGTAGTCAGAAGAAAACAAAAATTTACAAGGAAAGAACAGAAATCTAACTAAAACCTAACAAATGAGAACAGAAATCTATCGAATTAAAACCTAACAAAATGGAGAACAGAAATATGCTTAAATACAACCTATATTTACAACAACACTCTTACATAATCTACAGTTGCATATGAAATTCCAAACTTTAATATGCTTTTTAAAACGTTTCACAGATTGAGATTTCTTTATATGCAATGGCAAGTCTTGCCAGAGATTTTGCCCTAGGAAACTTATACTTTCTAGTCCAAAGGTTGACGTCCTAGGTTTGCGTGCATAGACGCTGTTCATTATTCGTAAGTTGTAATGTATTTCTCTTTCTACGAAAATTTCTTTCATAAAGGAAGGGTTTAGATTCATCTTTGCTCGATAAATATCATGAAGTAAAGATCTTTGTGATATATTGACTTGAGTAGTTTTCAAACAAACAGCAATTACGTACACTTTTCCTGGGATCATAAGATGGCTTATACTGATTTTAGTCGAACTGCATATAAGTAAAGTGAATCAAAAGTGGGAGAAGACGAAATTAGGCATAAAACCATCTTTGTCTTTCAAAAGCTCTCCAAGATAGCCTAGTATTTAAAATGCAAGTGAAGGAGACTTTTAACTAGCATACTGCCAAAACCCCATGTTTCAAGTACAGGAAATTGAGAGGCAATTGCATATCGATGTACACAGTCTACCATTATAGTCTACTGCAATTCTCAATTTCTACTAGGGTAGGATCGATAGAAAGGAAGTTGATTCGTGTATATGCCTCGTCTTCGTATTCATTACCCATCTCTCAGAAGGGACCGGGCACTGGTTTGAAGGGTTTGAATTACTGAATAACAAAGTGCTACACGCTGCTTATATATACCTGACGCTCCATAATCTTTTCTTCGCTTTGTCACTTCATACTTTTCCATAATGAATTGTGAGATAAGGCAAAATTTCCCAAAACGAACAGGATTATCAACATCTCTCTCAAGATCAAGCTGGAGCTGTTTTGTATTATAAGAATCTGCACATCAGAGTGGAAATATATGAGAAAAAAAGAGAAATAGAAAAGTAACTGGTGGCCTTAGATGGCCTAGGATTACTTACTAAGATTTGTTGCATTCTCCATAAGCTAGGCGCATAAGAGAACGAATGCTTAAAAAAAGTGTAATTCGTGGCCCTTTGCTTAAAAGCATTTAGCTCGAGTGTGAGGAGAGACTTTGACAGGATTCAGATTGTTCTCGTTGAAAATCTAAATATCAAACATATTTGACAATTTTTGTCATTTGTGTCACTTCACTTCTCAAGTGCGGCGAACGAAAGAATTTTGCTTACTAGATTTATTTTACGCAAACTCTAATAAACTCAAGTTTTAATAAGAATTTGTTGTTTGCAGCACATAGGAGTAAATGTAAAACTAAAAACTTTGCTACAAGGCCTAAAACAAATAAGCAGTTGTTATACTTTTTGCAATTGTAGATCAAAAACTGTGCATTTTCACGAGATTGAAGTGTGCACTTGTAAATGGGTTGTAAGAAGGGTATATTCACTTATCAACTCCTTCAAAAATAAAGCACATCTACCTATTGTATTATTGGGATGAGAAAGTTTACCCCAGATTCCTCCTTTTCCTAAGTCAAAGTCTTTACTACAGAGCTTTAGCTTTCCTCATCTACCAACACTCATTAAACAACTGTAAGATACACATTTATATTTAATGCTTTAAAACAAAAATAAGATTTTTTTATGTTTTAATAAAATGTTGAATTGTAGATAGTGTATTTCTTTCTTGCTTCTCTTATACCTATCAACATAGCCATCTCTTAAGCAAAAGTGTGAATCTCTTGATATGTCCTATTTTAGGCTCTGCTTTGCTGAACAACGTTTGGATGCCATGCAGATATCATTGTTAGGGAGGTCGAAAAGTCTAATAGTTAAATTTGGTAAAAATAAAGTCAAAAGTTTTAATTTCCTGGAGTAAGGTCAAAAGCATTAAATACTGTCAAAAAAGTCAAAAGCAGAGTGCAATTCATGTATGTGTATTTACTATATAGTGTTGGGTCAGGCAAGCTTGGGTTATCGTGATGGCAATAGTCCGTATTTCGTTATGTCATCATTACCTACTCATGCTACTTGGATTCGATGCAACTGGTGGAGAAAATATTCTCCAGCAAGTATGCCGTTTCATGTCGTTTTAGGTCTATCCCTGGGATTCAGATACTTCCTTTTGGGGAATTTTAAACTTATATTTCTGAAAGGCTACAATTGAATGGTGTTTAAGAGATCCTAAGTGCAGGAATGAGTATTTGTGCGCAAACCTGTCCACTACAGAAAACTGCTAAACTACAGAATTCGTGGAACAAAGATTTTTGCTTCTTAGCAAACCTTTCAAAAAGAAGCGTTAGGAGAGTAAAGTTTTCTTAGTATGTTGTATGATTCTAAATTAAAACCAGGAAGGGTTTGACTCAGTTATATGCAACAGTTAAGATTCAGTAAAATATTCAAACTTTTAGGTCAAAACCTTTGAAAAATAACATCAAAATCTGACTGCCCTAATCATTATCTAGTCCAATGAGCAGTGTTTTGTTGATGTACACTCCTTTTTATATAAGAACTAGTAAAGTTGAGGCTTAGGCTGACTTTTTTTAATTTTTCTGAAATTCTGAGGCTGAATTGTTCTTAATTTGTTCTTAAATTAGTAGCGTGTAGTCCATTTAGATATGCATAGCACGCCAATATACAAGATAACATTGGATGTTTTGATTGATTGAGAGCCCAGATGGTCTCTCTTGCACATTAATGATTTTTGTTTGAAAAAAGTTGATAAACTATTATAAGTAGACAATGATAGCGCAATATCTACTTTGGCTAGGGGCAACTAATTCGCGAAAATCAAAGATGAGAGGTGACAAGACTGTCATTTTTCCTCAGGCTAGCAAGGAAAGGACTTTTCATTTCCATATGTTAGTGAAAAGCTTATGCATCAATGTCAAAAAATGCATTTCACGACAGTGCTTCAGCCTCAGCCTTGTTCTTGATTTGTTCTTAAGTTTTCCCCAAATTTCAGGCTCGTGTTCTTTTGAAATTGTTCTTATAATAAAGGAGTGCATATGTTTTCCATTCCTCTAGACACCCATCAACAATTTATTTTGTCCTTTAGACTGAAAACGAAGTGTGAATGAATGATATCTAGATATCAATTATAAAGTTACAAATGCAATTAATACCAGTATCATTTCTAAATTTAAACCCTACTTTTGTAATTAACAGACAATATTTCAACAAAGCTGCAGAGAGCCGTGGCCCAGCGGTAATGCACTCGACTAAGACCAACATGGTCCTGGGTTTGAGGCCCACCGCAGGCCATTGGTGATGTAAGGAAAGGCATCCGGTCCTAAATGCTCGTGCCAGAACTAAAATCTTCTCAAAGGCACTCTCCAAGCCCCAAGGAACTGGGCGAAACGAAGGTAAAATCTAGAAATTTCAACAAAGCTGCATACAATTCATCTTTATTTACTTACACGATTCAAACTTTACATAACATGATTGCTTGTCAAAAGGGAAAAGATCCAGTTTCATAGGGCAAAACACGGCTGCTTGTTGCCTAGAAATACATAAAACAGATAGTCAGTTTAAAAGTCATTTCCAGACTGAAAATACTTTTTGTGTGCATCATAATAAGATAGCAAAGTAATAGAAAATTTTTTTCAGTATTTCATCCAAGACCTAACAGGATGAGTCTTCTAATTCGTATGGAAGCAGTTTGCTTTTATCAAACTCCTTTGAGACATGAAAAAATGTTGCTGTTGCTGTTGCTGTTGCGAACAGGTCTGCATTTACTTCATCATGAGTTACTTTTGCAGTATGATTAGATTTGCATGGTTTATGCCACTGGAAAGAATGTCACCAAGCATGTGTGAAAGACATCGCTCACATTTCAAGCCCATGCACTATTTTTGTAATTATAAGAAAATAAACAATAAATGAACACAAACATTTGTACAGGTATGGCACTTCTAAAAATATATGTTCTGTTATCAACGTACTACCTATCAAGTATCTATATACGCTAAGACTAAGATAAAAAGCAAAATTAAAGACTAAAAATACGTGAAAAAGTAATCAAAATTGAACATGTATTTGAAATTTCAGTATGTCTGTAAAAGTTGATTACTTACTTCAAGAGGAATACATAAAAAAGTATGGAAAAGAGAAATACAGACTAAAAAGATGTTTCTACTGAAGTATGCCAGTTTTGATATAAAAGTTGTCGTCGATAAAGACTTAATACTATATTATTCCATATTAATAATTACAAATAAAATCAATCTCATGTCATACTGTAGTCTTCCTTTACTAAATATTATGCTAGCATTGCAGTAATGACATATGCAATATGTACAGGGGTAAGGGAGAGTAAGTTGTAGAAGGCAAGCATGCGAGACGTTGAATTTACATCAGAGCTACAGCTTTAGCTATAATTAAGAGAGAGTGTTTATATTCCAACTAGTGGGACCCATAGATTTTAAAATACAGTACAAACCGAGAGAAGTATATGACTCTTCCATGTGGAAATATCCATACACCAGATAACTTTTCTGGAAACTGCTTGTATATTATTCCCTTTTCACTTTTGATATAGATGTCTGGGCGCCAAAAAAATATGTCACTTTCCCTGCCAAGCGTTATTCGATCATCTTCAGAATAATTTCTGAACTTGAGTCGTGGATCAAACCAGCTCAGAACAATATCTGTTTCCATGTATATATGCTATTTAAAAGAGGATAAAGTGATTCAGAATTATTTTCTTATACTTAGATCTTGTTGAGTGATCAATAAAGTTCCTATACAAAAGCAATAGTCATGATGATAGCCATGATGATCAACATTGTAGATAAATTATAGATAATAGCCAATTTCAGTTCATTTTAAGATTCCCATCGACACATCTATTAACATTGATTGACATACCAGTCACATACTTAAAGACACATCCATTATTGGCGTAATCAGAACGTTTCGGGATGGCTTATTCCATCTTCAGTTAATATTAATGAAAAAGCAGGGACTTTCACAGATATGCCAATTGAATGAAGTTCCATAAAGTAAAAGGGCAAAAGTTGGTAAAATAAATTAACAGGCGGAAAATGCCTAAATTAGGGGATGCTATGGAGGCAAGTAACAGATAGCAGTGCATGCCCCGAGACACGTGCGATCGCACGTGCACGTGTCCACACGAAAAATCGCCCGTGCCAACATCATTATTAACTGTGCAATTGCACGTGTCAAGTAGGAACTATGTTGTTGCAACTGCAACACTATTGACTGTCACTATTTGCTTTCATAACTCTTTTCTATCCTGTTTTTATCGTAAATAAAATATTTGAGATGCTTCAGCAACAAGAAACTCTCTTTTGCCGATACACAAATCTTGGATCGCACGTGCAAATCCAAATAAGTAAGAGTAATCACTCGTGCAAACGAGGGTGCACTTGTGAACTGATGCTCGTGCACCAATTTCTTCCAAGCATGGACTGAGATAACATCAAAACAAGAAACGCACGTATTAAGAAGGTCTTCGTTCTATCATGTTAAAGCTGTGCTTTCTAACTGATGTCTCAAAAGCAACATTATTTGATTCAACGAAAATCATTTTAACTTGCGTTCTTTTAAATATTCAGCTTTTATTAACTCACACTGTTCAGGGTCTTCATTGGTACCATACTTTGAATGAGAATTCCAAGTTCAACAGCAACACCCTGGCCTAAAATGAGTCATAATATCACATACAGAATGTTGGAATGAGTATCCGAAAAGAAAAGTACAAGACAGAATGTTGCAATATGCTGGTTAAAAGTATTACATTATTTTTATATTATTTACATGAAGTACTCAAGGAAATTCATCAGAGTTATAAGTTTTGATTACATGAAACACGTGATTATTAGTCCTTACACATCATACATTGTATGCAATGTCGTGGAACATAACAGAGAGTACTTGTTTGCTCTATAGGATATGCTTTCTATAGCTAAATCAATCGACTTTTCTCTCTCTTGACCTTCTTTCGAAGCATGCTCATCCAAGTATTATTTACGATGGTTCAATGATATTAGTTTCGTTCTACAAGATCATGAAACAGAGAGAGGCCTATTAAGTTGGAAATCGAGGGCTTTTTAAATTTCATTGCAACTGATAAAATTCTGGGAACAACAATATATGAATTAGCATGCACTATACCTGAATGTTTGGTATAGTACTCTATTGGATAATTTTCACTCCAGTGGCGCAGTTTACGTTTTCTCAAGCTGTATTTCTGTTTAACCTTATCCAAATAAATTTAGGCCAAACGGGTGCGGCACTGGGGCGACAAGAGTTTTGTACATCTGTTGCAGTTCACTTTTTTCCTGAATCGTTGTACGCTATGTTGAAATTCACAAAATGGTTTGTACGCTATGTTGAAATTCACAAAATGGTTTGTAAGCAATGAAGAATACCACGGAGTGTGTGGAAAAAATCACAAAAAATACAATATTGAGACTTTTGTAGAATTTAGATGTAATAGCTGAATCAGTTATGCACTACACATAGCTTAAGGTAGCGTCCACGCTAATGCGCTTTCGTATGAAAACGCATACATTTAGATGCATCTAAATGATTCTATATACATCTAAAGTGCAAAAACGCATCTAATTGTATGTGTTTTCATACGAAAACGCATTAGTGTGGACGCTACCTAAGACTGAAAGTTAAGCTAATACCTTTCACAATAGGAGCAAGGTGAAACTGTTTTCCTCTGTAGCTTTTTAAAATCTCTGAACTTCTGCTGGAATTTAGCATGGAATGAACACCGCTAAAAACAGACGAAAAATCGCTTGGCAAAAATGACAAATTAGTGATTATGACAAACTATCTTGCTGATGAGTTACTAATCTATAAGCTTACTTATTCATTTGATTTTCTAATATTTATTAGTTAATTAGAGTTAATCAACTACCAAATTTAATGATTTGCTAGCTGACTTATTGAGTTATGCATTACCCATACATGGATTTGGAATCTCTCCTTGATTGTGAAATCAATCTATGTGTCCTTTTCTGGCTGGCTGTTGAATCTCCTGGTTTTAAATTCGATCCCTAGATCATTCTTAGGATCGGTGAATCTCTTGCTTAGTGATTGGTTGATTAATGGGCTGACTGACCAAGTGACTGATGGACACACATAATTCCTATTTGGCAGATTTAGTAGAAAGTCATTTTACACGCTTAGTTCAGGGTGTCTTCTGGATAGTTCAATTGCAGCCCTTTTTGTAGACTTTCTTATGTCGAGTAAAACTAAGCAAATCAGTTTAATAGATAATGTGTAAAGAGATTAATGCATATATGCATAGATAACTAAGCATAAAAAATATTCATCTACCTTATGGAAAGTAAGATTGCTAGAGAAACAATCATTTTCAACAGCGAATGTCGTATTGTAGATTCTTCTCATTCTTGTAATAACTTCATTCTCTTGATATTCAACTTAACAGGATATCTCTTTTAGATAAGATCCTACGTATCATTTGCCCAATATATGAAAAAACAATGTTGCCACAACTTCTATTTAGCGATAAACTTTGATAAGAAGGATTTTATTAAATATAACTGAATAGTACCATGAGGCAATTGCTTATTAAGATCTTTGATAAAATTGCAGGTACCTATCGCTTGTGGTATATCTTCCAATTCACGTTTAGTAGAAATTAATGAACAGTCATGGGAATTGGTTTAAGTTATCCAACCTCTGATTCAACTAAAGATATGATATTAAAGGGTAAATAGAAGCCATACATGTCAAGAATGGATAACAGAAACTTTGTCGTCGAAGCTCTCATAAAAAAACTTAGGATTTGTATTTATCAGGAGAAAAAAGAAATAGCTTTGCTATAGTTACTTGAATTCCACTTTAGAATTATAACTCTGAAAGGATTTGTGCAACTGTAACAACGTTTTCATAAAACTCATTCAATGAATCAGTAAATATTGATTTCGTTTGGTCAGTGACAACCCTAACGCCATCATCCTAAGAGGAACTGTGTATCCAGCTAAAGCAACAATACTTATTGCAAAATTGCAAATGTGCCTCGGATAATCGACCTTTCTTAAAGCAGACAATCGCACTACCCCTAGGGATGTAACTTCAATACATCTTTTGTGGAGGGGAGGGGGTCAGAGGTTTGCCCTGCGGAGATTTTCTACGACTTTTTTCTTAGTAACAATAGTTGATCAAATGGTCCTCGGTCCTTGCAAAAATAAATTGTACTGCCGTTTTTGCCTTGCGAAATGGCACATCTTCATGGTTGGGAGTTACTCGCTCCAGTACCAACTTAAGTTTCGTCTCTGACTACCCGGCATATACACTAACGTTCAAAAGTGCTGGTACTCTTCGAAGTTTCGATGGCTCTTTATGTTAAAAGCTTTAAACTGAATGCATTTCATCCTATCTTATTAAATAATACAACAGCTATTTCCATGTAATGATTTTGCAAAAGACATTGTTTATGTTTCGAAGTTTTTCAGTTGCACCACAATATTCGAAAAAGATTAACCATAAAATTTGTCTAGGCTAGAAGCACCGCCACGGGAGTTTTCAAGCGTCATGAAATATCGTACGAGAAGTGTTTGGAAATTGTTTGGAAACTGCAGATACGTAAATTTCAAAGACAATGAGTGCAGTATTCTATCGAGCAAAATCTTAGCTTTCTTTTGCAGTTATCGTATGCAGCAAACCACCTTTCAGCGTGGTTCTCCACTATTCGAAATATTCAAGTGCTGACTAATGTGTTACTGGCTCTAGTAATGCTCTGTTTCAACTGCCCAGGCAGCACATAAACTTAATGATGTATTTTCGCCTCACTGCTTAGCAAAAGGAAAAAGCGAAGAATTGATATGAAATTGAAGCTTTCAACTTAATGTAGCTATGCATTTAATATACTGAGCAAAAAGCTGACGTAAAACCAATGGCATCCACATCGGTTAACATTCAGCTTGCGAAAATGTATACAGTCTGATATTAGTGAACAAACTTTTGGACGTGATTGTTGAGTTAGGCTACTTATTGGGGTAGTCCCCTTTGTTGTCGTGTTGCCAGTTTTTTAGCCTTGCTTATAGTAATGTTCGCTGTGTTGTTGTTAGGCCAGTTATAGGATAGAACCATAGGAAGACTCGAAGATATATATCAATAGATGCATATTAGGAAGACGATAATGTATCGATCTACACAAAATACTACTGTTTCTTTCATTTCTTACTGAATGCACATCACAGCCTAATTTAGAGTGGCTTAACTACTGATAGTGGTCTTGGAAATTTAAGTCGTAGTCTTGAAAGAAAAATTAGAGGAGAGAAGTGAGACATTTGATTAGTTTCTTGTTCACAAGAGTCCTTTTGGGTTGAGATTGACAACAAAAGCATAATGAAAAAAGAGGAGATTGCATAATGAAAAGTTGTAAAAGAGATAATTTGCTTGGCTTATGATTGCGAATTGACGGGCGTGGTTTGCAGAAAAAGTAATGTTGGACAATCATATTGAATTAGACGCTGCTACACACCTACCTTCCAAGACTGTTTATAGGTTCTTGTTTGAATAATTACTTTTCTACTACTGTTATTGCAAAAGATTCTGCTATTGTAAAAGGAATTCATAAGCATGTACATAAGTGTAGGAGGCGGGGGGCAGGGGGTTGCAGTTGGGCAGATATCTTTCACTCGGGCAAGTTTTCTGCCTGCTCTCCAGCTCTATTTGACATTTCGGGCAGAAAATTTGCAGCCCCCCCTCAAATTCTGACGTCCTCATATGCCCATGAGCATGTACAATAATTTCAAGCTTCTATAGTGAGTATTTTAAAGCAATATGCAATCAGAAACTGGAGAGTGTGATTTGCTTTTTGATACTGCGCAGCTGCAATAGCTGAGGACTTGGCTATAAACTGCTCCTACAATCCCTCTTGCTTTCTTTGATTTGCAAAATGATAGACAGTCATATTTTGATGGAGCGGCCATTCCAAACTCACTCGAAGTTTCATAGGAACACTGTCTCTCCCAAATGGCATCTACAAAATACGAACTTAAGAACAGTTTTCTTCAGAATAGCTGTCTTTGAATTGAATCTCTTAAGATTCCCATAACTGTCCTTTATCAACGTTGTAGGGAAAAGTTGTTTATGGAGCTCTCCCTACTTTTACAAAGCAGTGATTATTTGCTTCCGTTGAGTATACCGTTGTTCCTCTCATTTCATTTAAAATTGATTATTTATGCATGGTAACTGTCAGATTTGCACCTGTTTTACAGGGGACCATGTTAAGAACTATTTTACAATATATAAAAAAACTAATCACTAATAGTTACGAAAAAGCAGATAAAAATATCTCATAAATTGAAGAAAAACATATCAATCAAGTAAGGCTATGCAAGCATGGTCTTTAGCTTCATTTTACACGTTGGAAAAGTATGAGCTGTAGCAAAAAGTACGTATGCGCTATTGAAAATAGAGGTAAAACAACCAATTATATGGTGAAAAAAATTTCAATCAAAAATAGCATCTATGAGAAGGCAATTGCTTACTAAAAATACCTTGGCATAATGCTCCACCTTGCCCACTGTTGCAAAGGCATGAAAATGAACCTACTCCATCGATACATGTTCCGCCATTTTGGCAAGGTTCACTGGCACACTCGTTAATATCTAGCAAAATAGACAGCACTGAATAGAACGATTTGCTGTTTGCAAGAGATTCACAGAAGAAAAGAGAAGCTTTATTCAAAACATGAGCTTAGCTCAGCGACTCTCAAAGAGTGGGGGCTCCCCTCAAGGGCGCGATGCAATGCTAGAGGGGGTTCGTATGAAATCAGTGAACAGGCACAAATATACAATTTCTATAGATAATGGTCCTACTTACAGCGAGTGGAGCGTGCGAAATAGTTTCTCTTTCTATTGGGGGTCTTGCAAGAACTAATTGAGAAGCACTGGCTTAGCCCATGCTAGATAGCTGGGTTGAAATGAACATAATACACCTGCAGTTATAATTTTATTATCTTCCTTCTCGATTCTATGGACCGTTGGTCACTCTTAACTAATACATCAGTAATTATTTTGCTATTTTACTCAAAATAAAGTTCTTGCAAGATGAGTTACCCACACCACTACTTGGAAAACACTGTATTGCACTATAAGGATAATGCCAATGATAAGTTATTTTTGGCACAGTATTGCGAATGAGAGGTTAGCAGGGTTTTCTACCAGGGACGCATCCAGAGCTGGATTTGGGGGGCCATCTGATTCATTTTATTGTTTTTTCACGTGAGAAGTTTCTCGACACAAATGTTTGATATTGGAGTTATTGCCGTTTGGACGGACGAAATCATGGCCTTCTGGCCTCCTGGATCTGCCCCTGTTGTCTACAGCGTAGAAATAGTAGACTAATTCCAGGCACACTCGAGACACAATGATTCTTAGTTCCACCATGGTTCCACTAAGCAGTGGTTAGATAACTAATAAAAGCATTTGGGAGATAAAGGCGGTGAGAATAGGGGTTGGAGCAGTGGCAGAAATGGAAATTTTTTTCTGGGGGGGGCAAACACTTAATGAGCCAGCAAAAAGTTTTGCTTGTACACCAGGAATCTGACGTCATATATTATCTTGGGTGGGCCAGGTGAGGCTTTGCGTCCCCTTGTTACATACGGCATAATCTCTTTCTTCAAACAAACAGAAGTTTAAAATTGAGGTATTAAGAATCCTTTGGAAAACCCTCGCTACTTATTTTGAGACAATGTTGTTGCCACAGAAATAAAGCTTGTAAAATATAACTGGGGATATCATATCCCCATTTATGTGGTATAACATCCACTGATGAAAATTGCTTAATAATGCGCCTGTCCCCGAATGTAAATTAGCTAGGGGGGGTTTGGGGCATGCTCCCTCGGGAACTGTTGAAACTTAGATAATCTGAAATCATTGAAACTTGTAGTTTTCTATCTATTTTCAGGAAAGCTTTATCACAAATTGATCTAAATCAATCAACAAAGTATCTGATTTGCAGACAATTTCTGGACTAGGGGCTCTTGCTCCCCACATCCCTACAATTCCAGCGTCTGAGTTAGCCCTACCTCACATGACGATGGCCCAGCCTAAGTGGCACAGGCACTCCCCACTTACAGCGATATATAGTTTATCTACAGGCTTTGAAAGAAAGAATTATTAAAATTGTGGCAGTGTTGATGGACTGACCGAATTGGTGATATCGCTTACCTTCCATACTCTTTTTCCAAATTGAAGATAATTTGCTCTTGTTCAATCCCTTTTCTGATGTCAGTGTGGAAAACTTGCCAGTTTTCTCCTCCATTGCGACATAGTTACAATCACCACTTTGCGAATAGTTATAATAGGCAGAAAGCATTTCGGAACAAAGATGTGACTGTTCCCCATCTCCATGAATTAATTGGTATATATAGCCAGTTGTATGAAGCTCGCAAGTCAACAGACTTGGAAATGAGCAAAGTATTACAAGAACCTCTCCCACTGAACAATTAAAGCCCATGCTGTACACTCTCAAAAATTGTCTTTTCATTAAACTGTCAAGAAAAATTGTCTTGTTCTTATAGCTAATACAGGGAATACATGCGTTTTTTATGAGAATCATATCTATAAAAAACATGGCACCAAAATTAAGCATAAATTAGGAAGCCTTTAAGAAACACAGGTAGGCCGAGTTCTATATATAATAACTTGAAGAAACTGTTTTTACCATAAAACTTTCCATCAAACTAGAAAAAAAGAAAAAGAACATCCACTACATGCCTCACAAAACCTGAACATCCTTTTTCTTGCATCACTGTTGCTTAATCTGGGTTGCTATTGTTATTGGATGTCTTAAGAATTTGAAAAACATATAAAGCCGTGTCCACACTACACAAACTAACCTAGATTTCAACTAACCCAGGTTAGATTTTCCTAGTGTGGACGCAACTAACCTAGGCTCGCCCCAGGTTAGTTTAGCCCTGCTTCGGAGATGGTTTCGACCTAGGTTCGCCCCAGGTTAGTTGTGAAAAATGTATCATGGACACAAACCTGGGGCGAACCTAGGTTAGTTTTACACTTAAGATATGCGCAATGGCGGCTTCAGTTATTTGATCGTTACTTTTGAATGCTTTTCTGAGTGTAAACTGTGCTTGCGATTCTTAGAAAAATAATTGAACTACAAGTGTTAGTACCGTACACATTGTTCTTCACTATATTTGATTCAAATTTGTAACGAGGATTCAGAATAGCGTGCCTCCTGTACAAGCGTAGATTCTCTTAACCTAGGTTCGCCCCAAGTTTCTGTCCACACTGTAAATTAGGTAACTTCAGTGTGGACACAACCTGGGTTTGCCCCAGATTAAACTAAGTTTGTGTAGTGTGGACACGGCATAAAACTCATTAACAGGACTAAACTATACCACGCTATATTACCCAACTATGTATAACAAGGAAGTTACAACTCGGGACAGAACGAGTGTACCCACGTATTGTCATCTCCTCAAAATATTCATTGTCTTTTAAGAAAAGTACCAAAGATAACTATAAACGACGTGCAATTCAATGGCTTCTGCTACGTATCTTTCTAGCTTTTAGCCATTTGTTACCATCATCACATAATCCCAAAGAAAGGCCACCCAACTTTTCTAGCATTATACATCTGTAAAAAGAGTGTACTTAGTTCCTAGATGCCTTGTTAAAATGCCCTTTAAAATTCTAGATCCAATGTGTTATGCCATAGTCTGATGCTACTCAAAATTCTGACTTACTGTTGTAATTTGCCTTCACGAAAATAAACACCAAGCTTCTCGACAACAAGGAACACTTCTGCGTCAGAAGCAAACTTTGCAGGCAATGTAATTTGCACAAGTTACTTGTAGCAAACCTGTCTGTTTGTAATGGATTTCCCTGCATCACGTGCATTTAATTATAAAGCTCTAAAGAGCACCACCTGTTTCTTAGAAAACATGATATAGCTAAAACGTGCTTTTTTATAACAGAAATGTCTATGGGAAACATGAGGCTGAATTTAGGCAAATGTAACTTATAAAAGGCTGTTTTAACAAGAAAAATTGTTAATGAAGCTAGAGACAAAGTCGAAATAATATCTATACATGCTGCATAAAACACTTCAAAATGATAAGAAATATTCAGGCTGAAGATAGAAAGTTGGTTTTTATACAATAAATGTGTATTTGAAGATTAAAATGTTGAGCTTTGTGTCTACGAATGATGAAGAAAAAAATTATTGTAATTTTAGAAATGATTCTCCTTCATAATTGTATATATTTGCTTGATCCAAATCATCAACAGTATTTGGCTTTCACCATTTTCTTCTTCTATTCGATACCATGTTTAGAAAGTGAGTATTACTTTGATTATAATTGGAACTCAATCATTATAACGACCATTGTTATAAATATGATGATAATGATCTATCTAAACCAAGTCATTTCTCTGTCGCCATCTTCTCAACTAATTTTGTTTTGTCGAATATGAGCACCATGAAAATATACGATGTAAGTTTGTGCATGCTTTAATAAAGCTGCTTACATAACACCTAATGCTTCAAGGTCTAGGGAGGAGGGGCTCATAAAGTAAATCAGCAGTAATTTTCCAAAGCTAATTTCTAGACCGTGAAAATTTTCAGCTCATTACGCTCGCAGGGGGCGTCTTCTTTTTCATTTGCCCCAGGGCCTCAGAATTTTCTCGGCTGTCCTGGTTGGAGCCATGAACTGGCCAATAAAATAGGTGATGAAGATAAACGATTCACAGTTCACAGCAAAGCAACTTTCATATGCACATAAGCAGGTTTGACTATTCCGTTTTTATATTTGTATTGCCTAAAGAGAATGAATTACTTCTTTATATTGACAGTACTTCTCATGCAAAATTGATTACCATTCAAATTACTATTTGTCATTTCTCTTCCTTGTCACCTGTCACTTTTGTTGCCTCTGTTGTGCACAAATAATATCATTTCCTCATAAGCTCTTGGCCATTTTTGTTCATTTTGAAGGTGGTTAGTACACTTCTTTTTATTAGAATGCTTAATTTTTGCTGTGCTTTAATGTTCCTACCAAGCCCGTAGCCAGTCCCGCGTTTCAGGGGTGGCAAAATTGTCCTGGAGCAATCATATGGTATAAAATCTAAGAGCTTTTTTAATATTTTGTGTTAGGACAATCAAATTGATAATGAGGGTACAGGAAAAAATTGAAGTTTATAGTAATTCACATAGACCAATGCTCAACTGAATCAAAATATCAGATTTCTTCTTTGCTACAAAGATAAAGCAAGAATAGGCGACAGCGCAAAAATTCCCAGGGGTGGCAAAAAGCTGGCATCCTGTTGCCCAGGGGTGGCATTTGCCACCCCATGCCAACCCATGTCTACGGGCCTGGTTCCTATTTTTTTTGTTTTGAGTCTTAGATTGTTCTTGAATTATTCTTAACTGTAAAGGTGTAGCTTTTTTCTGAAAATCAAAGGAATATATTAAAACGTTCGTTGGTGTCTTACTTCCTCATAAAGCAAAAGAAAAGCCAAATATAATAACAAATATTGTATTGATAGTGTAAAAGTTAATCCATAAGCAGTATTCTATTACGTAAGCCCAGCTTCTCAAGGCACGGCCCATGACTCCTAAAATTATAATCAAACTTCACCTAGAGGTAGGTTCGTTTCATTTTCCAATTATGGCTCAAATACACTAGCATTATAGTTCTTTGTCAAACTTGAGCCTTGCATTATTCTTAAATTATTCTTAAATTACAGCAAATCCAAGCCTCAATATTTTTGTAAACATTATTCTGATAAAAAAGGAGTGTTTGACGGATAGTTGTCTTTGGTGCTCTAAAACGGGTGGTGGTGATGTCTAAAAGTTTTAGCGCCTGTTTATATGTTCCAGGCAAGCGGGCTAGCCCGCATAGCGAGATTTCGGTTTTATATGAAAACCTGCAGCCCGTTTGCCGAGATAATCAGTTGTCTCCTTCACAGTTCCTCGTAACGTAAGCTTTGTCTATCTCAACTTCTGCTCCTTAAACGTTAAAAGTTCCAGCCCGCTTGCCAGCCTACCGAGATCTCACTAGTGCTTCACCGAGATCTCGCTTACCGGGCTAGTCCAGTTATAATTTCTTTCAAATTTCATTGTATTGAATAGCATATTACATACTACATGGCTAATTTGGCACAAATTGTCATTAAATGTCATACTCATTATGGATAGAGGAGTCTGATGAGGGGTTAGAAGGAGAGTAAGTCAGGTGAGATCCGTGGCTTATTGCGACAGCAGAAGATGCAGTAGGTTGTGTGGATGGTGTTGTTCGTGATTTTAGAGATGATGTATTTTGGTGGCGGCTTTCAAGCTTCAATTCATTGCACATGTCCATGAACTTTGTACAAGATTAATCATATATGCGTAAGCAGCTTACAGATAACTTTATGACTTTAACGTCCTTGTAATATTTTCTAAGATTTTTCACAAGAGTGACGTATTTTGCTTCTTTGCGCTCAGGGCTGCATTTAACATTGGTTTCAAAACCAATAGTTAGTTCTAGAATGTACAAAAATTCTCTGAAACAACTTATGATGTAGCTCACCAAAGGCGTAATAATATTATGATTGTAAATATATTTTTGTTGATGGATTTTATACTTGTAAGTAAGTTATTATTGACGTGTTATATCTTTCTTTCAACGTAACATGTTAGCCTGTAACCACATTTTTTATACCTCTTTTGAAGCTATTCAATGTCTGGGACTCCTTTATGGAAGATGGCATTGTACGCCATATCTTCACTCCAAGAAAACATGCATTTTCAAAACCATACCCTGTCATGCTTGGTTTTGGTGCCAAGATATTTCTGCCACTACAAAGGATGTATTGAATATCTTTCTCCTCAAAAATTTTATTCATGAAACTTGGATTGAGATTCTTTTCAATTTTAAAAAGTTTAGTAGCAAGCAACTGTAAATTTTTGTTGTGAATGGACACTGTGTTTGCTTTCATCAATAATTCTTCGAAATTTGAAAGCTATCCTTGTATGCGATTCTCAAAGCTCTCTTGTAAATTTTGTTTATTTTCTTATTTACCGACCTGTCATGTAAAAACTTTTCTCCAACAGATTCTGTTACGTCAGTTACTGGGAGCATACAAAATGGACTTGAATTTGTTGCAACCATGCCCATATTATCAAGGTTACTGATATGATACTTAAGTTTAATCATCATATCATGTAATCACCAATTAGAACGGCCACAATAACTATGTAAAAGTGTAAAATTCACCGTAGCAATACAATACAAAACACTTTGAAAAGCCCAGCCATCGTCAGTTTGATTTTTAAGGGGGCAGTTGATAGTAAATTTTTGAGATAATTTGAAAATTTGAGCTATTTCCAAATTGTTAAGATTCGTGTAGTATAACTATCATACTATCTGAAAATGCATCAGTTTTTGTCATCAAAAGCCTATTTTATTCATATTTTACAAGTTTTCAAACTCAGTGTTGTTTTTTCTCCTTAGCAACCAATGTTTGTTGTTGCTAAGGGCACCAAGTTGCCTCCCAGCCAGGTCTGTGCTTCCCTA
>OLMO02000001.1:20016237-20039532 GCA_900291935.2 Cassiopea xamachana | reverse complement strand
AAAATGACTAAGTAGGTGACAAATTAATACTATTTGAGTCTCAGATGCTCTATGTGAGGCATTACAAGGGAAATTTGGCGCAGGGGGTTTCAAAACAGGCCAGAGCTATGCTGTCATCATACTACTTTCTTTGGAAGCTATTTTCTCAAAATACTGGATTTTCCAGGTCCTTCTCCCTCAACAGTTATATCTCTATAAAACTAACTACTAGGAAGCTGAAATTCACCCAAGATATGTAGCATAGATTGATGTATGCAATAAACAGACAGTTTTTGAAAATAGGGGTAAGTGCTGAGTTACCATGGCAACACCTATTTTTAGACATTCCCCCCAATAATGCAAAACGAAAAAAATTCCTCTGTTTATTGCATAGCCTGATATATGCTCAGCATTCTCTGAGATGTTCATAGATATAAAGCTACTGTAGATGGAGAAATTACTGTTTTAGTGACTGGGGGCTCAAAACTTTGGGGTGTGTTTCCATGGAAACAACAAAACCCTTTGTCCTGATTTCTTGCCAAAGACATTTCAGCACCATTAAGAGTGTGCAGCTAAATTTTCATCTAAATATCTCAATGCGTTTACAAATTATCATGCCTAATAGATTTAGGCACTTTACTATCAACTGCCACCTTAAATGAAACCTGTGGCACAAACTGGACACCCTATGCGCTATCTCAGGTGAAAGACTGGGAACTAATAATGTTTCTCTCTCTATACGAACGCTTCCATCATGGCGAACCCGATCAGCAAGAAAAGAAAAGTAAGACGCTTTTCTACCTCTGTGGCGACACGAGTGCGCAAAATAGTAGGCTAGGATTGTAATATTAGCACTATGCTACATTTCTGCATGCCAGTTCAGAATTTTATTCTTCTTAGATCATTGATGTAGGGAGATAATGCCATATTGTTGCACTTCATAGCATGTAATTTTGATGCGCATTTTTCAAACAACTGAAGCCAAAACGTGCTCAAAGACTTGCCACAGAATACTTGCGACTCTATTCATGTAGCATACAATATTCCTCGCCCTTCTTTCTCCCCTCTGTCTTTTGCAAAAACCAATTTTTAGATTATTAATCACTCTGGGTGAATATCGTATATCTTGATGATTATAGTTATTATCTTCATGATTGGTCCCACAGTTAATATTTTTATTGTGAATAGTTGAACACGTTGTTCTAGGGAATTACTTAGTCAATACAGGAGTTCAATAAATGGGGAGAGGTAGATATGTCTAAATAATGGGGCAGACTTCTATGCTTACTTGAAAATGGCATGTCAAAAAGTAGTTTTGTTACCTTTTAAATCTGTGAAGTGGCCTTTTGTAGTTGATATGCAGATACAGTTATATGTTCAAGCATCAGAAAATCTCTAGATTATTTTTTAGACTTGTTTCTCCCTTTTCAGACCATCATTTCTTTTTCCAAGACTTGTTCTAGAATTGAAATTTCTACATTACATTGAATACTGTGGAATAGAATGATGTAAAGCCATCCAGTTAACATAAATTACTTATGGAATATGTAAACCATTTGAATTTTATTTTTTTTCAGTTTGTAGCTGATGGTGTATTTAAAGCTGAATTAAATGAATTTCTTAAACGTGAACTTGCTGAGGATGGCTACAGTGGAGTTGAAGTGCGAGTAACGCCAATTAGGACAGAAATCATTATTTTAGCCACAAGAACACAAAACGTTTTAGGAGAGAAAGGCAGAAGAATAAGAGAACTTACATCTGTGGTCCAGAAGCGATTCAACTTCCAGGAAGGGACTGTTGAGGTATGTGATTTTCATTTTCTTACATAGAAAGGACAGAACCACTGAAAGTGAGAGCAGAGGACAAAATTCATTCAAGGTCTATTGGCCTCATAAATACCAGGACCAAAGGGGCCTTCTCTGGTTCCAACATTTACAGAGGACCATGTGTTTCTCTTTGCCTCATATGCTCTGAAGTATCACTATGGTTCTGGGAGAAGATAAAGTTTAAAGTTTTGATATTTTATTAGCCCATTCCAGGTTATGTGTATCACAATACTGGCAGTCTAGTTTTCCTTTAAAAACAATGTAGAACTCCACTATTGATTTTAAATTCAGCAAACCATCCCCATCAGATTTTGTTCAGGATCTTTTCCAATTTTCTTTATTACCATTTTGATATTTGTCACTACAGTTGCTCAGTGGGAGTATGTCAAAAAGCATTTATTGTATCACAATTAAATGAATCAGCAATGTCAGCCACATCAAGCCAACTAGTGTTTCCCAGTAGATGAACAGAAAGGCAATGCATTATTTGCTTTTGAAAAAGACGTGCAAACAATGTTGTTTCATTTTTTTTGGAAAATATGCAATTTTGAATAAATAATTTTAAAATGGTAGTGTCATGTGTGTCACATTTTTGTCACATTCATCACCAGTTGCTTTATCATGAAAAATTTCTCTTTCTCATGTGTGTCAAGTGCAGAGACAGAAGTATAGTGCCCATTATTTTCTGAGACTTTGGAATATATAAGAACCAACAAAAACATGTTTTATATCATGTTTTGAAATTTGACAATTTATCTCCAGTTTCCTTTTATATGGAATTGGCCCATTCTGTCATATGAAAGTAAGTTGAATCATAGTAGAGCAAGTTAAATCATAGCAGTGAGTATGCTATATTGTATTGACATACAGGCCACTTGAATGTTGCTCAAAGTAGAATTGGCATCATTGGAAGTTTCCAATGTCCTAGACCTCTATCTTGACTAGCTTGTCACTGTGCTAATTCATGTAAGGGGGCCATTCAAAAGTATGTATGATCTGAAGGGAGAGGGGGTACCAAGAAAGCATACAAACATGCTCAAGAGGGAGGGGGCTCTTCAAAGAACGTATGGATATTACATATGCTCATGTAATTAATATGGTCATTGCTTGCAAAGCAGTGAATGAGTGAAAATGTCTTTTAAAGATTGTAAATGCAAGATTGCATTCTCATTTTAATTTTGTACAAACATTTCAGTATGTATAGAGTTCTTTGGCATGTATTAAATTCTGCAAACTTTGAAATTACTGAGATAAGCAATAGTAGCAAATGTCAATGGGGTGTGATGACTTGAGAGTGTGTACACTGGGGGGATGGGTACCTTGATAACATACAAAAATGTACAAGGGGTCCAAGAATTGATGAAATTGAGTGTATGTACTTTTTGGATAGCCCCTAATTGGTTTTGCCTGTGAATATGGTATGCTTCTTGGTGCATACTTCTGTGCATCACTTTGAAAGCTAAGGAGCCCTATCTTATTGGGAACATTCAAAGAGTGGTCTTCTGTGGTATTTTAATAGATGTAGTTTTAAAAGGGTATCAACATCCCCTGCTTATGTAATTTTGCAGCTATTTAAATTTTATTTTTTTGCTGTTGTTTCATAGCTCTATGCTGAGAAAGTTGCAACTCGAGGTCTTTGTGCTATAGCACAGTGCGAATCGCTAAGGTACAAGCTTCTTGGTGGCCTTGCTGTACGAAAAGCCTGTTATGGTGTTGTAAGATTCATAATGGAAAGTGGTGCCAAAGGGTGTGAGGTTGTTGTTTCTGGAAAATTGAGGGGACAAAGAGCAAAGTCAATGAAATTTACTGATGGATTTATGATTCACAGTGGTTACCCCATTGAGGAATATATTGATATGGCAGTAAGACATGTGTACCTCCGACAAGGTATGTTAATTTGTTGTTGCTCACAAGTATGCATGCATAGGCCATGTGGGTATTTCCTACATGTTACTGGTGTGGGTGCATATTTACCATTCTGTAACAAACCACCCTTAGCAGAACATACATACTGCCCATGCCACATCATACCTATCCAGTGCTCATTTCACCACACAAAGTCACCCATTGCATGACTACACACACCATGCACCATTCACATCAGGGTTTGTACAGGTTTTGGAAAGGTTTGGAAAGTTACAGAAACTAATAATGCCATTTTCCAGGACCTGGAAAGTTTTGGAAAAGAAACGTTTTTCAAAATGGCTATGGAAAAGTTTTGGATTTTTGTTTGGGAAGATTCTAAAATATCCTAAAATGAATATAAATTGGCACATATTATGCTTCTTCATTTTACAGTTTATACTATAAAGCATAGTCCACCAAAGAATCATAGAATATAGCATTGAAAATAATGATTTTCTAATTTTATGGGGTTTCAAAATGCAAGTGAAAATATGCTTTATGGTTTTTGAAATTTGGCACTTTGACTTTGGAAATGTTTTGGAAATATTTTTGAAGGAGTTTGTAGAAATCCAGTCACACCAAACACCATTCATGCTATTTATTACTAAGTCACAGTGCATTGAGTGCTGAAACCCTATTAAGCCACACTACCACTACCAAAAATACAGACTTTGGAGCCATAGGTGCCAACTTTTGATCTTCTCAAGGGGGGCCCAAATTAGGAAATTTTGAAAATTGCCTACCATGAATACACTATAATGATATTCTATATAATGCATGTTCAGTGGCAGCTCGCACTAAAAATATATTGGTACTAGTAAGTGAACAATTGGGCATGGTCAGTGCTTGTCAAAAGTCAAAGTCCTTCCCATGCCAATGGCACATAGGGTGGCACCTATCTCTGTTTCTATAGCTCTAGGCCATGCGTCTGTGAATGCAGTGAGGGCTACAGTGGGGAGCTGGTCCACTGGTAGCTCCACGTGTTTAACTTCCCCCACTCCTTTCTCATTTATCGAGCGCCAGACGAGAAGGCAGTTAGTACCATTTTAAAGTCTTTGGTATGACTCGGCCAGGGCTCGAACCCACGACCTTCCGATTGTGAGGCAGACACTCTAACCACTGGGCCATCACATGGGTGGTCAGTGCTTACCACACCCTAATTTTACTCTTAGATTATCCTGTCCTCCTGCCTGAAAAGGCGCAGTGAAGTTGTTGAGGTTAATGGTGCTGGCTTATGTTCTAATAGATGCAGATCATGTGTGAAATGGAATGTGACGGCCAATGGCCCTACCTATTGGCCACCATTGCTTTTGCGTTACTAGAAGTAAGGTTCTAGTACCATGAACAGTTTAGAAGCCAAGTGAGATAGTGCTTCAAAATAACTGCTTTAAAACCTAAATAGCTCATTGTGCTTGTGTTACTTTTCAATCCAAGGCATTGCCCATGTTTCAGAAGGTATTGACCAAAGAAAAGCAAAATTACTTTAAGATATTCCCCATCAAATAGGTTTATCCAGTAAACAATATTACTCAAAATCCAGCTGCTGGTTGCTATTCTTAAGAAGCAGGGTATTAGAAATATGAAGGTAGTACAGCTTAGCAACCTGCCTATTGTTCAGCAGAGAATTACATGATGTCAGTTATTCATAAAAAAACAAAGATTATGGGAATGCAGTACTAGAATCTGAGAGCTAGTGCTGCAGCTTCACCAAAAACAAAACTGTCTGTCATTGATTGCAATGGAATTTCATATCAAAGCAGAGAAATTATTCTGCTTTCTTCTCTGGCGCCAGCCAACCCTGTTCACTACGTAAATTGTAAATATATTGAAAATGTGTTGTGCAGCAAATAAAGTGGTACTAGACTAGTAATGTTAGTACCACTGCGCGCCACCACTGTGTATGTTACTGAAGATAGCAAAAGAAAAGCTATCCAAACAAACGAAACAGATATATAGATGTGTATTAGCAATATCAATGTAGTATCATTATCACATCAGTTCTTGGGTTTCTGTGATTGAGGCAATCAAAAAATGTTGTCTCGGAATTTTTCAGGAGCTCTGCCCCACTGTTGCATTGCCCAGAGGTGGGTCAAATCCCCAAGCCCCCAAATAGTCAGTGCCTATGCTTGGAATCTCATAATTGGAACTAAGAAATGATTGATGGATAGTAAAATATGTTAATTTTATTGTTTTGCTCTCACTCCATTAGACAGAGTTCATGCTACTCTTAAAACTTCTTAGATTTAACATACGTTTTTAAGGGTGCTTAAAACTGCTTAAATTTGTGCATATTAGAAGAAAACTCACTCCTTATTTCTATTCAATTCTTGGGGGAGAGGATTTTTAGTGGCAGATTTATTTAGGAAGTGATTTGTTTTTTGTTGAGGAAATGCAAAGAACCACTTAGAAGTTATCTTTTGGCCCTTAGAAACTTGTCAGAAAGTCCTTAAATTTTATTTACTCAACAAAGCACGAACCCTGATTAGAACTGGCCCAAGCTGTTTTATATTCAAATTTATGTTGCTTTTGTGCTATATATTTTCTCTTTAGCCATGTCAATTATAGAGCTATATTTATTTTAGGTGTCCTTGGCATCAAGGTTAAGATCATGCTTCCATGGGATCCACAAGGTAAAACAGGACCAAAGAAGTCATTGCCAGATCATGTCAGCATTGTCGAGCCAAAGGAAGATTTGCTACCAACACAGCCAACATCTGAACAAAAGGGTGGAAAACCTGAAGTAGATCAGCAGCCTGCTGCTGCATTGATGTAAGTGAGCATTCATCTTGCCCTATGCATGGTTCAATTGCTGAAGTTTTAGGATAAGTTACTTAAAAGCAACAGTGTGGGTGAGAATGATAGACATTATTTGCAACTTTTGTGCAGCTTGTTAGCTGATGGGGCTACTGTGCATAAAGAATGTAAAATGAAATAAACTGAGCACATTGCTTGTATGCAAAATGTATTTGTGGAGCATGCTTTGCTTATTATATTTTTTGCATGAATGTTCTCATATGATATGCATAGTTACACCAAAATGCATGGCTTAGAGGTCTTCATAACTAGATAAAAGATTGTCTGTATTTGTGTTAGTATTTTTTTGTCATTTAGCTTGCCTGAATACTGGTTATCTTTTCTTTTCAGATAAAAAGACAATTGAAATATATGAAAACATCTGATAAATAGAAGCATTGGTCATACTTGTTTCTTTAATTCTCTTTGTTCTCTTTTTGAGACAGGCACAGTGAAAGTTTTAATGTGTAACTTCTGTGTGCTAGAAACCTTTGTAAACATTTTCACTACATTGGGGTTGCAAATAGGCAAGGATGTTTTCTGCTTATTATGACCTGCAGTGCTTTGCATAAGAACAGTGGATATAGAGTTAGAGACAGCATGAAATCAATTGATGATTTTGGGGGGGGGGTCTTTTCTTTGAGCAGAATGCCAAACAGGTATGTAATGCAGTGAGAAAAGTTATGCAACCGTACGTCTTGCACTGTAATGTGGTCATTGCTAACACAAAGTGTATTAATTGTTATCTCTTTGCTATGTCTGGGACTGCCTACCAACTCCAGAAGAGAGGTAATTGTAATAGTGGATGATGATGGCTGCCCACAGTGGGTAGTCTTGCTGATGAGGGTGGTGTGACATTGTACTTGAAAATGCAACTCCCAAGATGGACTTGAACAAATGAAGGAAATTTAAGGAAATTGTCTGGCATGTCAATACAACATAATATAGGGTTATTTAATAGCATTCTTCAAAAAGTTTGAATGATTATTTCTTGAGCAATAAAAATATCTTCACTATGTAGCAATTTAGCTCATACTTCTGTGTATACTACCAAGGTTTCTACCAATAATCATAAGTTGAGATTTTGTGTCATTTCAAAGAATATTGGATTACATAAATGTTAAATCATGAATGGAGCCAAGGAATCTGAAATTCCTTTTCGGAAGGAAGTTCTCTGGCCAATACCAACAGCTTCCAAATCACTGCAGTCAAATTCACAATCATATGGTCTCTTAGCTCCTGGACTTGGAGAGTTATCTGCAGTAATGTGATCAATAGGTGTATTAGATATTTCACTTAAAACTTGTATCATCTGATACTTGGTCAACTTGTCATTACTTCTCCAATGCCATATGCCATTAAACATTTTATCCATAAGGCATTTCTCTGCAATCTGCCTGCACACAACTGCAATGTCATTGACTGATGTGGGATATCGCTGCTCATAATTTGACACGTTGGTTTTAGTTCCTTTTTTGATGATGTCAAACAATCCTAGGAAAGAACAGTATGGGAATGAATAAAGCTAGGAAGATTTTGCTACAACGCAGGGGCTGTGGATGCAAAGTCAAATAATATTCAACTTTTCAAGAAACATTAAAACCAACAACCCATTTCTACTGTGAGGCATGCAACCAAGAGTCCACTAAAACTGATAAATTTTTAGTGTTATTGGTGTAATATTTAACAGAAAACCAATCAGGGTTTCCAGTTAGATCATGGAGAGAAAAAGCATTTTTAAAGTGGGGGCACCCTCACAAGCAAACAAGAGCAACTCCGTAAGCTATAAGGAGCATTATATATATAAATTTGCGAAAAGTTGGAGTATAAAGGGTCTCTGGGCCCCATTTCCTACGACTACGAATATTGTGGAAATAAACTGAAAGCAATGTTGGCAAACAAACTTAGCAATCAAAGAATTACCAGTCACTGCACTTTCGTGAATGTATTCAACTGGTCCGTAAAGAATAGGGACCCGCAAGACACCGCTTCTAGGAAGAAATTCTAATGTAACATTTTCGCCTTCAAGCTTGCTTTGGCCATATTTGTTTAAGGGGTTTGGCTTGTCGGTTGGTTTGTATGGAGGGTTTGAGCCATCAAATACGTAATCAGTACTGATGTACAAGAAAAATGCATCAGCTTTTGATGACGCCTCTGCAATATTCCTTGTAGCAGTAACATTTAGCATCTTCGTCTCCTCTTCATTCTTCTCAACTATATCAGGCCGCCTTTCTGCAGCAGAATGAATTACAATGTTTGGTTTGAACTCCTCTACAATAGAGGCAACGTCATCTTTGTTCTTTAAGTCCACCTTCTTCAGATTTCCTTTGGCTCTGGAATATGCAAGGCCCAGAGCTTCCCATCCATCCTGGCATTGCGTAAATTCTTTCAGTATGGCCCTGCCAAGAAGCCCAGATGCCCCAGTTACTAGCACTCTTTTTCCCATAATGGCATCCCTCGTGTCAGAAGTTTTGATTGTGCGCACCGGTGGTACACATAAATCAATGTTTACGAAGTCAATACGAGGCAGGTGATCATTTGCAACATGGAGGGCGGAGGCAAGGATGTGCCTGGTTTGGTAACAAAGGATGAAATTGAAGTGCCCACAGTCCAGGGTCTTTGCAAAATACAATTGTCATATGGTAGTGTTACAAAGCTTAGTAAAGACGATGAAGTAGATGTGCTCGTTATTTCTGCCTTTCCGAGTAAGTTTTGTCAACAAACACAGACACATGCATCGCACAGATGACATTTTGAAATAGCTGTAGCTGGAAGAAATTCCAATATGTATAGTTAATTTGGTTGTTTTATATTGCCATATGAACTTTATTCCTTGGCAATGCGAAAATTTAGTTATTTGTAGTTTGGAACTCTAAATCATAATTTCATTTGAAGAAAATTTGAATTGAACTGAACAGATGTCATAATAAGGAGACTCGCATTTGATGGTAATTTCGGTACCCATTGGTGTGTTTAAACCATTCTATTCCTTCTTTTGCATGACTATTGTATTGCCATCTTATAGAATATTTTGATATATTTTTAATAAATTTATTTGTCTGAAAGGTAGCCCTTTACTACAAGTACCATACCACTTTTTAAGTTACCCTTCCATGATAAAAAGAAAATATGCTAAAAGCTACATATTTACACTTCAAGTCGTTACTTTACAATAATACTGGAAAAAACATTAAAAGTCATAGCTAAGCTACTACCTTCTTGGTGTAGCTTAGGGTGGGTGCATGCTTGGACTCAGTTGTTAGGCTATTCCATAGCTTTGCTCTTCTATAAGAAAATATTTTCTCTTATTGTAGATAGTTATTCAGAAACACCCTGGTCAGTAATTGGTGCATTGAGGAGGGAGCTTGGAATTTCTGTTTCTGAGTTAGCCAGAGATAAAGAAGAGGATCTAAGACAAATTTTCTCTTGCTGGTGGTCTAAGGAGTTGCCTCAGGGTGTCAGTTTCAGAAGAATTCTATGCTTTGAAGGATCTTACAAAACTGGTGCTAGACCACCAAGTGTAATTGGTGAAGTGTTCAGATGTCTTGTTTCGCTTTCAAAAAAGCATGCAATCAAAGTGATGATGCCACTGGTTGCAACTGGGCATCAGGTAGTAGATGCTCAAGCTTTTTTAGGTCCTGATGTGATTGATATTCATGTATAGTTTAATTTAAGCAGTTAAGCCCTGCCTTATTAAAGAATCAATATAACGAGGATTAGCACTGTTTTCTGTACATTTAGTGTCTTACAATAGTAGGTGCTCAAATATCTTTTGACAATTTGCTGCAAAATAATGTTCTTGCTGATTCCAAGTTCACCCATTTGCTAATGATGTTTGTGAATTTTCATGTAGCTTAAGCATCACTGTATGAATTATACTGTTATGGAATTTGTAGCCTTTCTTGAAATTGATTGTAGTTGTATTTTCTGTATTTCTCCCAATATTTTTGTTTCTTAGAGTACCCATTTATGATTTGTTATTTCTTATCAGGGATATGACTACAAAATGATGCTTTCTTTGCTTGTGGAGGCTGCAATCCATTGGATGGAAATTGGATTATTGCTGCAAGTTTTGAAAATTGTCATCTATCAAAAGGACTTGAAGCAAGTAAAAGATGATCCAATGCTGAAAGCCTTTGCTTCATTAAAGCAGAAGTGGATGAAAGAGCAAGCTGGGAGATCAAAAGCATCACAGGTACATTCTTTTACTATTCAACTCTGTTATTCAGATGGTTGGTCACCAAGCCCTGTTTCTTGATTATATTAACTACCATTCAGTAGTAACAGCTGGCATTAGTGACTTTCTCAGTGACTGATGGGTTGATTGACTGACTGACTGCATTCCGGGCTGCCTAGATAGCTGCATTACCCACTGTTCTTGACTGGACCAGGTTGGATTGGTATTATTTGGCACTTGGTAGTGTTGTGTTGGACTGTGCTGGATTTAAGAATATTATTTGCTATTTTAGTGGCATTATTGTTCTGTATTTTGTACATCACAATTCAGTGTTCCAATGATAGGATAGGTTTTCCTTCCTCGTCTTTTAAAATAAAGAAATACCCTTTTAGGCTACAGTTTAGCAACCATTCAATATTAATTTATGAAGAATTAGAGCTAAATGATAGGTAAAAATTGAGCAAGCAAATGGTCACATTTACTCACTATGTATCCCAAACACATTTAAATCCAATTTTGGGTGCAAAAGTGAGCACATTGAGCTGGTAAGTTGTTATTGTTAAAAGAGTGCCTCTTGTTTTGCTCAGACCAAAGCCTAGCTGAGTTTGATTTGGTTACTTCATCCTATTGCTAATTTGGATGCATGATTTTTCCAGAACCATCCACTTCATTATGACGTATATTTGTCCTATTGTCCAAATGACCGAGGCATTGCTGAGAAAGTCATTAGACAGTTAATGAAGTTGAATAAGAAGACTGTGATATATTCAGAGAGGCAGGAAGTAAATCCAGAGAAGACATGGCAAGATCACATTTACATGGTATGTCCTGGCTGCTGTTTCTAGTGATCTATAGCTACAGGGTGATTCCATGCTTAAACATCACAATTGTTGAGTTTTCAACTTTTTGCTTATATTGAGTGACTTTGGAACCCCATTAATAGGTCTCATAGAGGCAAATGCACCCCAAGAAGCAAGTGGACAAAAATTTTTAGTTGTTGGGGAAATAAAACTTGATCATATTGAATTAGAATGTAAGTCTTTTTGAAAAGTAACTTATCAATAAATATGAATTTGAGACAAAACATGGGAAATTTGATTGAACTGTAATGTCTGTTACATGGAGTTGCCCTAAAGAGTAGAATCTCATTGCCATATAAATTGCATCTATGTGATGTAAGAGAGATGATAAGATAGTATTATAGCTTCAAAGAAAAGAATAGCACCAGGATGGCACAAGGAACTTTCTGATAGAGTGCTGCTTATTCCAAGGGTAGCTAAGATGTGGCTAGCAGAGTGTTTGATTTTAAAGCTAGGATTGTTATATAATTCTAGAAATATAGCTGTTATAATATTACTTTGAGAATATATTTCCATCACATACAGATTAGATTTATGCCATCTCACTACCTGTATGGAGTGTTTGCTTCTGTTGTACTTCTTGCAATTGGTACTTATAAGAAACTTCGTGACCATAGCAGGATGGTATCGTTTACTTAATAGGTAATGCTGTCGTGTGCGAGAGTCATCACTTTGATAACTCCTTGGTTTCTATCCGACAAGTCCTGTCTAGAGCAATACAATATCGCGCTTTGCTGTACAAGAAATATGAAAAGGGACTACCTTGCGCCACTCTATATTGAAACAATTGAGCCAATGCCAACGTATATGTCTTTAATTCAGTACATCGACTGTAGGTAAGTGTTAATTCATTTGAAGCATTTGCTGAGCATTATTTTAGGAGCTGTAGGGGTAAGCTCCCCCCTAATAGCCTGTTAATGCATTTTCTGTTGTATGAATGCTTATAGTCTGATTTCCAGCGTTTAGTTTCCCTTGGTTTGTGTATTTATCTGTACGTGAAGGAGCCCCCAGCGATGCGTTTATGGAGGGGCATGGTGTTGTCACGCCCCCAATGTGCTTGAAATTCGAAGAAAGTTGTTAAAAAATCAACCATGCTGCAAGAGCGTCGGCCACAATGTTTTTCCATGACCATTTTTGGTATCAGTAGTTAGTCAATTGGTCTACACCTCCCCCCCCCAACAGAAAATTTCTCGGCACATTCCCAGGTGCCTCTCGAACAAAAAGTCTCTCGGCACATACCTGTATCGGGAGAATGGAAGGAAGCAGCTAAATTATTGCTAAATATTGTGATTGCAAGAAGGCTAAATATATTTGTTTCCTTGTATTTTTGAACTCTTGTTGTGATTTTAGGCCTTGTACCGATGATGCTTTAACAACTGCTTGCACTGTGGTTGCAAACTGGCTGCACTCAAATCTTCCAAAGCTGAAAGCAATAACAGGACAGGAAATTGAAGCTGCTACGCATTCCCCAACTCTCCTTGGTGACCATTATGACGTGTTCATTTCGTATTCACACAAAAACAGTGATGCTGCACAAGAAATTAAGCGTCACCTCGCTGTTTTTCATCCAGATTGGAAGATATTTATTGACGTTGCTGATCTCAAGACTGGTGTTGCTTGGCAAACAAAGTTATACAATAGTATTGGTAGGAGCAATGTTTGATTTTTATATTTGTTGATAGCTTAACAGGAAATTTTTTTATTTCCTACGTAGGAGTACTTATTCAAGCATATCATTTGCGCTAAGCAACTGCAGCTGGGATCCCTAAAACAATCAAACTATGCCTGTTTAAAGAGAAATAAATGTTTAGTTCTTTTGAAGCTATCAACCGCAGATGAATAGCGGTTTACGAAGTAATGCACTACGTTGCTTCATTGCAGAATTTTTTTGTGCTTCTACTTACACTCCAAAATGGGAGTAATGCTATCTTTCTTCATTCAAACGTATAGAAAGTGCATCCGAATTCTAATGGCATTATCAATCATTGAAATGCTGAAATAACCTGTAATTGGAGCATTAAATATTTTACTGGCATACTGATATTTTATGTTATAGAAGAAGTAAATCAATGGGTTAAAACTCAGTTAAATTTCATTTTGAAATTCCACTACACACAAGCAGTTTGAAGATAATCAAATCACAACATACAGACAATTCAAAAGTAAATCAAATTTAAATACATGTGAATGCGATTTTTGGTAAATTTTTATTCAAGGAATATTTAAAGAGGAAACTTTCATATTTTATGATTTTAGAGAACTCAAGAATTGTGCTTTGCCTCATATCGCCGTACTACATTGCGTCTAAAGTATGCCAGGAAGAATACAACTTAGCAATGAATCTTATCTGTGATCCAGCTTATGGAACAGTATTGTTTCCTATTCTTGTGGAACCAGTTGAGAAGTTGCCCGCGTGGTGCTGTGACTACCCGCCGTTGGATACTTCAAAAAAGAATATTTCAACCTTCCTTAGTGAGATAGAACTTTTGAAGGGTATGTCGGTACACTGTCTGCTTCTAAAATTTCTTCTAATTTTGTGCATTGTAACATTTTACATTTTTCTCGCACCCAAATTTTTTTTCTATACATATAAGAACTTATATTAACAAATTACAACCCAAACAATCTAACTTGCAACACTACGAGGAAGATACCCCAATTTTTATATCGTAAATATAGGTGCTGATCCAAGTTTCTTATAAAAAAAATCATGTACTTCTCGAGAAGGGGAAAGAAACGTACAACCCAAGTTTGCAGGTTCTTAAATAGTTTTTAAAATTGCTAGAAGTGTTTTTGGTACTCTTAAGACTTATGGAACCAAGGCATTCATACTGAACTTGGCTGTGAATGAAGTGGAGCCCTAGGGTGGGCTTGGCCCACTAGCCATATTTCCTTCAAAGATTCCCTGCTTCAAATTATTTTTTATCATATTTCAAATTAGGTTACACAAATATAATCAGTTTTTCCACAGGGCCACAAATATTTTTTAGGTTTAACGCAAAGACAGCGTAGTATATTTATCTTATCTTAGTATATAACATGGCTGACACTCAGGAATGACCAAAAGGCCGAGCTTTGTTTGGTCCAAGTTGTAATTTCGTTTATATTTGACGATTACGATATAATTTTCTTGAGTTTTCTTTTTAACAGAACTGGATAGTCTTTCTAAGCCAAAGCAAATGTCTGTGTCTATATTAACTCAACAATGGCGCGAGAAGTTCTTTGCAATGGACTTCCCTTTATTGCCTGACGTTAGCCATGCACTGCTAGACCAGTTCAAGAGCTCAAATAGACGTTCACACACTGCCGAAAATCCTCTTCATGTGGTACTTTGTTATCACCCTAATCAAAAGCGCTTTGCAGATTTCTTTGCAAGACGAGTAGCCTCATACGTTAATCGCCCCATTATTGAAAGGCCAAGAGACTCGGCTGAAGGGAAGGCATTGATTGACAAAGCTGACATTGTTGTTTTGTTTCTGTCCTGGGATTTTCTCACATCTCCAGTACTTGTAGAAGATGCAAATGTTGCGCTATGTCGACAGCGATGGACCGATAAGATGGTTTTGTTTCCGATTTGTGTAGATTCAATTCCATCTACTCCTGCCTACTTCAGCCTCCTCCTCAGCCTTTTTTCAGTAACAGATGGTATTTGGGAGAACAAGAAGTTACCCCTTAAGGAGCGTATATCGTGGTTTTGTACGCTGGATTCCCGGCATGCCGTTTTCCTTGATACGGCTGCCTTGTTTGCTAGTTACATTGTTTGCAATTCAAGTTGTTTTAAGGGCTCGTTCAAAACCTTACTTAGTTTGCAGGAGCTTGCGAAATCCGCTAAGGAGATGTCCAACGAAGCGGGAGAACAACGGAACTATTGCAACCCTTTAGTGTTTGAAGAATGCACACCAGTCATTGCGTCCCAGCATAGCATTGAAGGTAGAACTGAAGAAGATGAGGAACCTGAGATAGGCCGTGAACGTAGCCGAAATGATTCTCATAGCTGATTACCAGACATCAATACTCTACTTGACCAAGTGAAGCAACTCTTTTCAACTGCATAAGTACCTTAATGAGTTACTGAGCTGACAATTGTACCACTAAATAACTTGAAACTGTGGTCTGGATTTTTGACAGTCTTGGCAAGAAAAGATCATTTCAGTTGGATTCCTGCCTCACTTCAAAATGCATTCTTCCATCTTATCATGGGAGCAGTCATCTTTTCCAAGATGTAGAAATAGAGATGATATTTTTACCCTTCGAATAGCTATTTAACAGAGCATTTTGAAATTTAGCAGGTTTGGGTGATTTTTCTGCAATTTGACGCATCGTATGTTACGTCACTTATTACTATGTTTTTAAACTTCTTCATTTCATATGTTAGATACCGCATTATGGTGACAGTCAGACTGCTTGCGTTGCAAGGAATATGACTTTCTAATTCAGTTCATTTACAAAGCCAAATCCGTCCATGAAACTTATCCCTTGTCCAGCATTTCGTATGTGTTCACTTTGGTAATTTTCCCAGCCATTTGCTTTACACATACAAGCCTTTCATATCGATTATTGATTTTCTTGCAAAGCTATACAATGGACCAGCTATCATTGAAGGTCCTGCTCATTTGCAAGAATTAGGCATGCCCCTTAGAAGAGGGTCTCCCCCAAGGTTTATTGGGAGCAAGGGAACTTGGCGTTTTTATCAATTGGAACATGGTAAAATGAGCAAATTTTTAAGGGACCTAGGGATCAAAATGGATTCTGGAGAGTGATTCGGCAATTCTTTTAAGGGAACATTCAATAAAAAAATTTTAGGAATAAGAAAGATTTTGGAAGCTTTTTTAGGGAACATAGCGCAGACCCCTCCTTGGGGACCTCTTAGAAGGCCATACCCTCCTACACAGTGATCAGTATTGGAGAGTACGGAGGTGTACTTGCTTTCAAGCTTGCAAACATTGGGTTTATTGGAACTTAGCCTTGAAACTCTAACCATTTAATCACTGCCTAGTAAACCTATGGACTGTATGTTTGGAGTGATTATTAGGAAACTGTATACTTGATTGATTGCCTCCAGCATCGATTTGTGATTGCATTGTAAGGTTTCACATGCAAGTGTAGTAACATATAATAGATTAGTCATGCGTAGATTGTTTTCTCCATTTTTGGCTATAAGTTAAATAATTAGCAACCTAAAACGGAGAAAACAATCCTTTGAATATGAAATTTTAGATGAAGTATATATTTGCAATTGAATAATTATTAGGTATTAATTATGATGTTTAATGTTGAATTAGAATGGGACTTTTATTAAGATATTGCTTTTAAATTATGTTATACTATGCTACATACTTTGAGTATTTCTGAACCTAATTTATTTTCCTGCTTGCTATTTGTTATTGTGAATGTGTCATTTTAAACACTTGTCAATAAGTGCAAGTGTTGATAGACGTATTTAGTGATTTTTCGATGCCATCTTGATAGCATCATTCTCAAGCTGAATGAAAAATATGTTGTAGATCTGAACTACGTTATTATCGTAGTGTTGTACCCAGAGTTTTTAAGGGATTTGGACAGTTATAGAAAGCTGTGGAATTTAGTAGTGCCATTTTCTAGGACGTGAAAAATTTTTGGAAAAGGGAGATATTTCATTATGAGAGTTTGCACAGGTTCAGAAAAGTGTTGGAGAGTTATGGAAATCCATGATGCCATTCTCCAGGACCTGGAAATTTTAGAGAAGGGATGTTTTTCAAAATGGCTGTGGAAAAGTCTTGGATTTTTGCTTTGGAGAATTCTAAAATTTCCTAAGATTGACATAGCTTAGATTCTTATTAAATCCCGTATATGTTGTGTTTATTTATTTCATTGCATATAGTGTTAAGGATAGTCAACCGAAAAAATATAAAATAAAGCATTGAAAATAGTGTTTTTTTCTATTCTATGGGGTTTCAGAATGCGAGCGATAATGTGCTTAATGGTCATGGAAATTTGTTAATTTGACTCTGGAAAAATTATGCAGATATTTTGAAGGGGTTTGTACGAATCCTGTGTACCTGTAATGGGCTATGTTTCGATATCATTCTAGCATCGTTCCCATGCTGGATGAAGATGACACTGCAGATCTGAATTTCCTGTATATGCACATATGCAACGTGCTAATACTAATAGGGCTTCGAAAATGCTTGCAGGCATTACAAGGTCCAATAATCATCCTCTGTCAATTCAGACCATTCTGATTAAGCTTCCATTATCAAGTATATTTTTGCAAACTATATGTATATATATATATATATATATATATTCTCTTTGTTAATGTAGACTAAGTATAGAAGTAGCTAGTACCGAATATTGTCCTACAATCCTTTATCCAGTATCATTGCCTAAAACTTGCTGCAGTCATGTAATTGTTAAGGCTACAGTACACGATTAATTTTTACGCATCAGTCTAACAGCTGTGACGTTTTTCGAGAGGAAAACCACAAAATATGTTTTTCTCAAAGTTAGATATGCTTAAATTTTCAGTCGAATTGCAGTAAATGAATAACCTTTCAGTTATACTTGTAATAAACACTGGTATAAGAAGACTGATTTTCTTCAGCAAAAACTGATGAAAAGACTGATCGTGTATTTTAGCCTTCACTGTGCTTCTTTAATTTAATAATGGTTTTGAGGACCTCCAAAGGTGCATGGACTTTGTTTAGGTCTTTTTTATGCTGAATACAAAAGTTTAAAGTATGGCCTATCGATCCTTTAGGCTTTATGAGTTAGGCTCTCTCCTGCGGCTCCGACAATGCTATGGAACTATGGAAGCAGATTATTGTCCCTGGCACTGGTAGCCTTTGTCACATTCATCTTTAAATAAATGGGGGGGATTTTGAGATCATAATTAGTCTATTGCACTTATTCATTTTAAACAAACTGATGCCTAATGAGCATATAGTGCCGGAATCTTTTGCAATTAGTTCGAGCACCCAAACAAAATCGTCACCGGTGATTATTTTGTCTTTATTAGCACAAAAGCTGACTGACAATTCACTACAGGTATTTGAGCAGGTGGTTAACTTGTTCATAGAAGCTGTTTGCCTTTAAAACTCAGACGTACTGAAATCTATGTGGTATTTCATTTAGAATGGGATCATGCTGCACTTATATAAGATTTCTGGTTTTAGCCAGAATATTGAGGTAATTGGCTAGTTCATCGAGTACTTTATGTCTATGTTTCTTAATGTATTCTCTAATGTAGTGTAGCATTTGCTCAACATTAGTGCTTTTGCAATTTTGCTTTTCAGCAATGCGAATGGTGCTCTCAATTCGTCCAGAACTGCTGAGATATTAAAAGAGATTGACAAAAGGAGTTCTATTCTTGCACCCAGAGAGAAAGGTGAAGTACAACACTTCATAACAAATTATCAATGTGTGCCAGCTTAAAAGCTGATGTCTATATACTTGACGGGCATATTTATTTAAGAAATATTTCCTGGCTTGATCTTATAGCTGCTGTTAAGATGAAGCTCAAGAAGTTTCTCTATTTTGCCAAATACAGGGATCGTGCAGTTCCTTGAACTCCTTGAAAAATGCTTGAATTTGTAATTTTTTCAAAGGCACTTGAAACTCGTTGAAAATGGGAATCTTTACTGGAGAATTGATCACGCTCATTGAAATTTGTTAATGTTTACTGTTTACTTCATTCACAGCAATAAGCAACACAAAAAATGTTTAAAAGAAATATCCAAAACGAGTTTAAAGATGATCATACTAGTAAATACGTAACATGCCATGAAATGTCTTTTCTTCGGTATTTTGGGCTCCCTGTGTAAACACCCATGTGCTGTGAATGTACCAATCGCCATATTGGATTTCGCCATAGTGGATTTCGCCTTTAAGCTTTTTACATTAGCCCTTGAATACTACTTAAAAAGTCCTTGAATATGCTTATCAAAATCCTGCATAAACACTGTAATTACAAGAGACTATAATTCCAATCATTAATTTCTTGCACGGATATCGTTACTTCTACTTTTTTCATACCTTTATAATTAATATTGTGCTAATATTTTGCAAACCCTGACAGGGCAGTATCATAACCTGACCAGATTTAAGCACTCTCAGCATTTTCTACTACTGTAAGCTCCATAATGTAATATTTCAATTTTTCTACTACTTCTCTTAGCTCAGCTAGAGTTGCGATTCTATATCTCAGTTCTATTTTAACAGAGATTGTCAACCTTTTTGGCTGAGACAGCCATAAATGTCTTTTTTATAATGTATTTCCACGTGAGCCATACAATTGGATATTATTGGTGTCACATGCAAAATCGTCAGATTCGATACTGATTTGGCCTATGCTCTGTCGAGCTATATGACTCCAGAAGACAATACCAGCAGTAGCTTGTTTGGCAGTGCTTTTAAGAAATGTCAGCTAAGATTTGTCTCCGAGCCAGAGAGCCAGATGCAGGCATGAAAAGAGCCAAATCTGGCTTGCTATCTACAGATTGTAAAATTGCATTATTAGTGATGTCTGACAAAAGCAAAACAAAAGAGTCAAAGCTTAGCAAGAGATGCTCTTTCATACATCTATTCATGAAAAAATATCTTTTGCATCAACTGAGTTTTATCTTTTATAGGCCAGCAAGTAGATGTTAGAGTAGCCTTCCACCTTCTAAATATGGTTCCTCTGGCCTCCATAAGCGACGTAAGTGCGTTCTCTATGACAAGTATGCTGGTTTTATCTGCGACTTGATGCGGACCTAATGCACATGATTTATAAAAGTTGCATTAACAGAAATATAATACAGGTGAAACAGCTACGAAAAATTTGTGCTCCATAACGTGCCACGTGATCACTGCACATTAGAATTCTAAATGAATTAATGCATCTCACGTCATAGTTAGCAAAGTTCGTGATACCTTTTAAACTCCTTCAAAACTCCTTAAATTTATCTTGCGTTTTTAAGGGCTTATAAATCGTCTTAAATCCGAGAAGTTTGGAAGGAAATTTCTTCGAAAAAATTCCCTATTTCTAATCAATTCTTTTGGGAGAGAATTTTAAGTAGCAGATTTATTTACGAAATTATTTGCTTTTTGTCAAGAAAACATACAAAATATACTCCTTAAAAGTCACCTTTTTGTCCAGAAAACTCCTTAGAAAGTCTTTAAATTTTATCTCCTCACCAGAGCACAAACCCTGTGTTTATCTGTCGAACATGTTCAATGAAAAGAGTGTTCAATATAATTTACGATCAAAGAACCTGCTGATGTTGTCTCAAACAAACGCTATTAGATATGGAAATAATAGTATGGTTTTTCGAGACTGCATTTTATGGAATTATCTCCTAAATGATAGTAAAAACCAAACCTCCATATGCTCTTTTAAGAAATGTATAAAATGTTGGAGTACAGAGGACTGCAACTGTAAAATTTGTAAATAGTAAAATCGTGATATACATCTTGTAATCTTCGTTTTCTCTATATATTTTTCTTGTAACAAGTACTTTGTAGTATAGAGTATGTTGATCTAAATAGTTGGTCTTAATTAGTTTCGCATAAAAGCTGTGTAAAAACCAACTTTAAGCAATATCATATTATTATTATTATTTTTTTATGATGTGTCAATCACTTGACTCTCAGACTTGGTTGTCTGGTAAAAGCTATCGAATCTGTCCTTGAGAGCGAGTAACAACAAGTCACTAAGGGTATCAAAGCTCTCCCCCCTTTATCTCTAAATAGACAAAACCTTTCGCAATAACATTACTTTTTCTAGTAGTGCTGTTTTTTGGATGATTTCCATTGCGATCTTTACAACCAACTTTTTAATATATCTCCCAAACATGTCCGAAATGACTCCCAATGCTCCAACCATGGCAGGTATCACTGTGACTTTGTTAACTTGCCATATACACCTTATTTCTTCTCTCAACATCTGATACTTTTCAATCTTTTCAAGTTCTTTTTCTTTCACTCTTGAATCTCCTGGTAGGGCAATGTCAATTATTTTCACTTCTTTGCTCCTCTTATATATCAAAACAATATCTGGCCTCCTTGCTTCAATCACGCAAGCTTCCAAAGAATACATTTAATTTCACAGTCAATTACATAAGTAAGACACTGCCAACTCATTCCAATCTGGATAAATGGGGTTTATCTCCAACATCAGATTGTTCCTTCTGTTTTCAGTCAGAATCACTCTTACATATGATAGCTGGCTGTCAAACTTATCTCAATCAGGGTCGGTTTACATGGCGACACGTTTCCATTCTTCAGTTCATAGCTAAGCCATCCCATTCTATTCCACATTCTACTCTCTATGCAGATATTTCAGGTTTTGTTACTGTTGGGAAAAGCTGCTATCTAGCTACACACTCACTAATACTAATTTACGTAAAGCAGATTCATTGATATTAGCTAACCTTGCGGAATACTTTGTAGAGAATAAGTATGTTTTTTCTTCTCGTTGTTTATCGGAGTTACATATGCAATAGTCTCGTTTTCGTTCGTATTAAAAACAGCTAAGTAGTAGGCCAGGGAAATGACTAACCTGGGAAAGTTATGAGTAACAATAATCAAAACAACCAATTTACGTAAAATTATCTTCCTGGTTTTATTTCATAAGTTAGTATTTTTGAATCGTATTCCTAGATATAGATATAAAAACCGAATTTCATAAACAACTTTAAGAACGAGAGAGAGAGAGAGAGAGAGAGAGAGAGAGAGAGAGAGAGAGAGAGAGAGAGAGAGAGAGAGAGAGGAGGAAATCACTCAGTCACGGTGTCGTTGAAATTCTAAAGAAAAGAAGTTATGAATAGGGTGGAGAAAATATAAAAGTATTGTGTTCTTGGTGTCTGTCTTGCTCTGTTTTGGTTCAAATACCCTTGTTCCAGCGAGATTGGAGATTTATTCTCCCAGTTACTCCATCTGTTATTGCAGGAGATTGCCTTCGCCCTGACTACCTTCTTCAAATGTTCAGAGGGCATGAATATGTATTCATAGTTTTGCGACAAGATCTGACTACGTAATTTGACATTTTATTTGCTACATGTCACAGCACATACACGTCGAGATGGACATGACCACCTCATGGAAGGACAAACGTCTTCAATACAAGGCGGAACCACCAAATACCACTATCGTACTACAAAATTCAGGAGGCGCATCGATATGGAGGCCTGATTTAATTGTCANATTAGCGAAAAAGGTGTCAAGTATAAAACATTTCCCGAAACGCTTGCTGCTTGTCGGATATCACCATCTGGAGATGTATTATTTTCTCAAAGGTATATAGAAACATTACTGACTTTAAGATTTCTTCATAGATACGGAAATTCCTTGCCACTGTTGTAATATCACACACGGGTGTGGTAATCCATTAAGACAAAGGGAAGTTTCCCGGTGTAGTAAATTCAGACTGTTTATATGGAATCTATTTACTTCTGTGTATTATTATTATAATTATTATTATCACCAAACTAGCCATTTGTAGACTACCTTATTAGAGAGAGGTTAACATTTGTAGTATATAATATGCTATTTAAAAAAAGTACTGTTTTTGTTCCTTCTTTTATATATACATGTCATACTGTTTTGGACTTCAATTGTTGTTGTACGTTGGAAGCGAAACATGTTTATCCTCCGAACATAGCCCTTTAATATAACACGCGGTAGGCCTTGATACTCTTTATGTGGCTCCCTTGGGTTTCTCCTTTCTAAACTTTCGTTATTTGTAGCATCAGACTTTATAGAAAAAATAGGTGAACCAAGACCCCACGCTGCCTCT
>OLMO02000001.1:19996410-20008962 GCA_900291935.2 Cassiopea xamachana | reverse complement strand
TGTATTGGTGATTTAAGGATTGACAACACGCTTTTGATGCTGCAAATCACAATTACAAAACATTCAACTTTCTTTTGGAGTACCTGATTCTGTCTGAAGAGGAAATTTTGCAGGCCTGTGGCATCTTTGCCAGTAAATATGAAGTGGATATTTGCCTCGATGGACTGAGGGAAGAAATGATCCACATCAGGTCAATCCACAAGGCAAATTTTGGAGAGAAATAGTTGAATCCGTTGCAGTTATTAAACAGCATAAGCCAATTTAAACTTGATGAGATTTTTTCAACGTGTGTACTGCCTTGAGAATTTTTTTCACACTGCCCGTGACCGTTGCTTCGGCTGAGCGATCATTTAGCAAACTCAAGCTAATAAAGAACTTTTTGAGGAGCACCATTGCTCAGAAACGACTTTCAGATTTGGCCATCTTAAGCATCAAGTGTGAAACAGCTAGAAATATGGATTTTCAAAATGTAATTAAGAATTTCGCAATGACGAAAGCAAGAAAAGCAGTTTTTGAAGCATTAAATTAACTCTGATTTGTTTTAATGATTTGTTTAATATAGTCACTAATTACATGTTCTGTTAAAGACCTTAAAATGCAAATTCAAGTGTTTCAGGGGCGTTGATTTCAAAATTCATGCCTTTTACAGTCCATCTAACTGCATTGCTAAGGGCGTAACTCAAAAAAGGTTTTTGCAGCCTTCGACAGTGGGGCCCCATGACAGTCCCAGCCCTGGGGCCCGGCCCTTCTCTCGACGGCCCTGCTGCATACGGATGTGTTTTGACCATTTCTATGGCTTTAATCATGAATAATATAGGTGATATGGTTGCTGTATGTTCGAACAAATTTACTGGGACTTCGAAAATGGTGGAAACTTTGATAAATTCATTGACTGACTTCACGTTTAGAATAGAGCCTTTGCAAATGGTATTTTGGCGGTGATAAACAATGTCAACACGAAGGGAAACAATGGAAAATGGCATGAATCAACACAATATCAATGTTCTGACATTTGTCCTAGGAATATTCAAACGCGAACTAAGTGAAAATGGCTGTGGATAGTAAAAAAACAAGCATTTGAATTGTTTTCAATCGGATTCAGCCTGGTTGGCTGAAGGTCACAGCCGAGGCAAAAGCGGGACAAGTACCCCACGTAATCTCGAAAGTTTGGCAAGTCAGAGCCGAGTTACCAGAGGGTCAACTCGCCCACGTAATCAGGCCCTAAGACAGGGGAACAGCAAGAAAGCCAAGCCACAAGCCATGTGCACTCTACACAAACTAACCCGGGTTCGCCTCAGGTTAAACTAACCCAGCTCTGAAGGTGGATTCGGCCCTGGTCGAACCTGGATTAGATTTGGCAACTGATAGTGTGAACAAAAATCTTGGTGCGAACCTGGGTTAGTTTTGGGTGCGCATACTTATTCCATGCGCTCCCATTTCTTGAATTATTTTATCGGGGCTAGTGAAGCAGAGGAAAGCGGTGCAAGGTTTTCTAACATACAAAATGAGTAAGAGAAGACTGATAGAGGATTTACTTGGGATGAGGAGGAAATATCGGTATTGATAAAAATCTAGGCCGATGAAACCATACAACAGGCATTGGACACTTGCTCTCGAAAGGGGCCAGTTTTTGAGAATATAGCAAAGTGGTTAGAGGAAGGTTGCTTCACCCGCTCTCATTCCCAGGTAACAGATAAAATCCAACAAATAAAACAAAAATATATCAAGATGAAAGATAATAACAACCTTCCCGGAAGAAATCGAGATACATTTAATCATTTTGAGAAGATGGAAGAAGTAATGGGAACGCTTACTCTGATATGTAAGTAGACTGAGTATTCCTGCATGTCATTCCCCTATATTCTATATGTAGTTACTGGAACTGTCGGGACTAATCTTGTATCGTCTAAATATGATATCTGCCGTAATTAATGTTCTTTAGCTTTTTAGAAGTCTCTATTGCATGTATATAAATACAGTAGCGTTCTTAAGGATAATCAATTGTTGGGTGTGAGCATTACGAGCATAGTAAATGTACAGCGTTTCTTATAGTGTAACCGAGCCTGTGGATATACTAAAATAGTTAACAAAACTATTTGTTTGATTTGTATGTTTCACTTAAAGACAGAACTGGGATGCAGGCCAGTTATCAGACCAACAAATTTGTTGTCTTGGATACGTTCAAGTCGTTTCTTCCCGGCCAAACGGCTCGTTTCATGTAAAAATGCCAAGCCAATGCCAAAGTTTTCAAAATAAATATTTGGCGAAAAAATTCAACACCCAGAACTTGATTCCCAATATCAATGTCCGCCATGTTTCTAAATTTAAGTTTGCGACAATCGGGTTTGAGGCAAACAAGTATTTTTCTTCTAAACAATATATGTAAGTAGCCTTTCGTCAATTTTGTCGAGAATTTGGTAACTTATTGGCACCTGGGGCAGTTGCCCCCTTGCCCCCCGTCGAATAATCACTATTGCTGAAATATGTATATTAATTATAACACCGCTGCAATTTTAGCACCGACACCATTAAAAGTTCAGCACTGATGCCCTATTACATTATCAACAGCATATCAGGCATTTGTATGTACGCCATTTGTTTGTATTCATTGCTTCGCTTCGATCGTTTTCGTGTTGGTATCTAAACGTTGAGATGAATTGGCGACGAGGTAGAGTATATCCCAGTATCCGTTGTCAAATTTCATCTTCGTCCTCTTCGTCAAGCTGAAGTCAGAAGCTTCAATTTGATTTTGACAAAATTTAATTGAATGAGAGACCAGAGGTCTCTTGCTGTTTATTTATCCCATCCTTTTGTTACATAATAGGTTTACTGTTCCGTGTCTATGAGGTAGTGTTTATTTTTATCCGTCTAGCCATTGTTTGTGAGTAATCTGTTTCCATGCCATTACCCATCAGTTGCCATCTTATGGTGTAATAACCCTTTCGTTTTGCTGTGTCATGTGTTTTGCTGTGCCATAAAATGCCAACGCCGTATTGTGTAGTTCAGTCGTCAGTAGAAGTCGCAAGTAAGCCGTCAGTGAGTTAACATTATCGTTTGAGTTTAAGTTTGAATTTGAGTTTGAGTTTGAGGGTGAGTTTGAGAAGGAGAAGATTCGCGAACTTGTTGTTATTAATTGATGATATTTCTAATTCGTTACCGCAAGAACCACGAATATAACATTGGTGCCCTGTTGCGAAGAACTCCCCTTCAGAAGGAATGATTTCAATACAAGATGTTAAGAGCATTATAATTGACATTGTTCAAGCTATGGCCGAGAGGGTGCGAGTTGCTGAGGAAAAAGCAGGAAATTGTTTTCTGGGTCGTACGGACATTTATCGCTGTGAGGATGGCCGACCAATTTGCTATTGTTGCTTAAGGGTCGGCCACGTCGCAAAGTACTGTTGGGACAGGAAGTATGCCTGCCCCCATGCATCATTTGACCAGCCCACAGTAGAACAATCGTCTCCAGGTGCTTCCGTAGATGTCGAATCGCTCGGAAGGGATGTTAAAAGACTGTTGAAAGAAGTCAAGGGAGTAAAGCGTGATCTGGAGCTGTCAAACGCAACACCCTTTCGAGCGGAGGACCTGCGAGTTGAAACAGATCCAATTGAAAGGCCCCCTCAGGTGAGTACTCCATGCCCAACAATGGAGAGGCCCAAGATTCCGGAGATGAAGACAGTATCGATCACGGCTATGTGTGAAAAAAGATGGCAGAAGGGATATTTACATCCTGAACGTCCAAGTCGAGAAAAACAGATTGTATCGGGACTCCTTTATGGTGTAACGTAAAAATTAAATGTTTTTCTGTGTTGTAATTTGTTCTATCTGTTGTATGTTTTATTTTTTTTTTCTCCTTTTGTGTTGCTCCCTTTTGGCTAATTCAAGCCAGGAGGCTTGTCTGGAAAGGGGGGAGCTATGTTACATAATNGGGACTCCTTTATGGTGTAACGTAACACTTAAATGTTTTTCTGTGTTGTAATTTGTTCTATCTGTTGTATGTTTTATTTTTTTTTTCTCCTTTTGTGTTGCTCCTTTTGGCTAATTCAAGCCAGGAGGCTTGTCTGGAAAGGGGGGAGCTATGTTACATAATAGGTTTACTGTTCCGTGTCTATGAGGTAGTGTTTATTTTTATCCGCCTAGCCATTGTTTGTGAGTAATCTGTTTCCATGCCATTACCCATCAGTTGCCATCTTATGGTGTAATAACCGTTCGTTTTGCTGTGTCATGTGTTTTGCTGTGCCACAAAATGCCAACGCCGTATTGTGTAGTTCAGTCGTCAGTAGAAGTCGCAAGTAAGCCGTCAGTGAGTTAACATTATCGTTTGAGTTTAAGTTTGAATTTGAGTTTAAGTTTGAATTTGAGTTTAAGTTTGAATTTGAGTTTGAGTGTGAGTTTGAGTTTGAGAAGAAGAAGATTCGCGAACTTGTTGTTGTTAATTGATGTTATTTCTATCACGTCACCGAAAGAATCCACGAATATAACACTATAACAATGCCCCGAGAAAGGAAAAACTTAGAAAAGGGAGAAAGGTTAGGCGGATAGAGAGATAAGATCAAGTTTGCTGATGTTAGATTTGAAGGATGATAAGTTGTAGGTTTCATGGAAAGCAGGGGAAGGCAATGTGTTCCATAGTTGAGAATCTCTTGAAATGAAAATGATTTGTGAGCTAGAGTTCGTGGATTAGGTAGCGTAACTTGGAAACGGTGAGATTGGGTAGAGCTACTGGTTGTTCGAACACACCTCACTGGATGAGAAATGATATTCTTGATCTCCAGAGAGCAATGTCCATGAAGATATCGATAGAAAATAGTGATCTCATGGTGATCAAAACTTTCAATGTGCATAAGATTGCGCTCAGAAGATTGTCAAGTACTATTTATCTTAAACCCTATAAGAGGTTTAGGATATAACAAGCTCTAGTTTTTGTCATTAAGATGACCTCAAGTGGAGGAACATTGCCAGTTGTAAGGAAAGGAGACAGTAGGTAATTTTATAGCTTAGAAGAACGTACAATGTGTTTGTTACAAAAAGAAGAACATGGATGTACAATTGGAAAATATGCGTTGCAAAGCTTTGAATTGAAGACAGAAACAGTGCATAGATGATTTTGTGGCATATTTTTTAGAGCAGAGATGGGAAGAGACATTTTCCGTTGGGGGGAGCCTCTTGGCTCTTTAACCGACTACTTTTACTGAAAAGAGAAGGTCACGGAAGTATTGTGGCTTACTCTCTTGCAGCGTGGCCGATTTTTTGACCAACTTTCTTGCAGTTTCAAACATTTTGGGAACATGACGCCCCTGAACTCCCCTCCCCGCCGATAAACATCGCACATCGCTGTTTTATAGTAGCCTTTCCAAGTGGCAAGAGTGCTAGCTCAATAATTCAAGTTGAAGTTAAAGACATTATAGGGCTGGGACGTAGGAAGCATTATAAAAGTTGGGGGCACGTGGATTGAGGGCACACCTTGGCAAGGTATCTGGAAGTGAGATAGGGCGCTTTGCCTAGGGGGTAAGAGACTTAATGAAACGACAAAACATTTTGCATGATGAAAAAGGGTTAATATTGAGCCAGTCCCTAAAAGTAAGTCACCTATAGGAATCCTCAGGCACGCTCCTCCGGAAAATTTTGGAGCTAAGGTCTTCTGAAATTACCGGAAATGTGTATTTTTCTATTTATTTTTGCATCTTCAAAGTTTTCAAGGAGGGCAACCAAGTTACATGAAAGGGGGCACTTTGTCCGAGTCTTTGAAAAGTGAGAGGACACCTGCCCTCTGTGCCCCTCCCCGATTCCCACATCCATGTTCTCGGGGGTATTTCTTTTACATGTAATCAAAGATAAACTGTGCTATGGGGTGCGCATTTAAGAATTGATGAGCTGGATTGAAAGCCACATAGTCCGGATTTCAGATTTTCAGATACGAAAGCCATAATTTCCAATGTTCCCCTGCCCACGTCTAGAACTTTTGAAATAGTATCTTTGCAATGGAAATTGGTAATCCTAGTGAAATAGAGATTGGCCGTGCATTAACCTCAAAAAGTTTAGGGCAAAAAAAGTTTCGGCATTAGACCTTGTACGAAAGTTTTTGTCCGAAACTTTTCTTTCGCCAAAGCTTGAAAATGCCGAATGTTTTAAGCCCATGTATTATATCAAAATCACTCATGATGAGTACTGAAAGAGACTGTAGGTAGTGTAGATGATCGCCCTTTCTTTCTAAGCTTTTGTTAGATATTGCTCGGGATTTCTTTAAAATCGATGAGAAAATAATCGGGGGAAGGGAAGTAGCAAATCTTCAGAGAAGTAGGGGGCGTAGCCAAAAAAAATTCATTTATTTCCCCCCTTCGATGACCCTGGCCATGCCCCTGCTATTTCTTACAACATGCTATAACAATAAGCACACTATAGACTGACTAAGCTATACGTGTATAGAAACTGTATAAAGCTGAAAATAGAACAAAGCAGGGTATCTCCATCCATTCTAAGGACTGTGACAGTTTTGATAAGAACTTGCGAGTGTAGCGTATACATGCCCACAGCTTAAGCTACGACATCAAACTGCGCATGCGCTTGCGCCCACTTTTGAATACTATGCACCTTCATGTAATCTAAACAGAAGTTAGCGTATGCTCAGCACGAGAATTGTTCTTGCATTCTTTAAAAGGTTAAATTGCTTGCTCCCATTGTTCAGTGCTAATTTGGCCACATCTACGTCCTATTCCTTGGTGACACAGATCACACACATGCATTGTCCACCTTTCCCAGTATGACTCCCTCCCAGCAATGCAGTTCAATGGAAACCTGGCCAACAATACACAGTGGTAGTAATATAATATATGGTGGGATAAAGAGGAGAAAGTAAGCAGAGCGTACCATCTACTAGCCATCGACCTACGATCAGCATTTCCTTGCATTTACGCAGTAGTTATGTTGGTCTTCCTGTCAGCTTTCGTTTCTCTATGCAGCAGTCTGGTTTCTAGGAGACAAAAAGGGACCTAGAGCAGCATTCCTATAGGTGCCGAAAATACGAAAAGCTGGCCAATATTTTGTCCCAAGCAGTGAAACTTTTGTCCGAAAGTTTCATGTCGAAGTTTTATGTCCAAAACTTGACAGTGCCCAAGTTTTCGATTTTAATGTAATCATGTGATCGGCTTATGGGTACTGCGATGATAATGCTGGATTTGTTTGGACATGAAGGCATGCATTGCGCTATTACTTTAGTCGAGTTGAAGATTGGATCTGTGCATTAGAAGGAGTTCCACTTCAACTCACTTTTGGTACTGCACAAACTCAGAGCAAGGACAAACAAGATTTGAGTCATTGCAAAATCTTTCTAAAGACTGCTTATGTGCATAGCAACAATGCTATTGTTTCACCAAAGTTTCTCAATAAAATGAAACTGGAGATTGTTCGAAGAAATAGAGCTAGACATTTTAGTTTACAAGGCATGTTTCGGATACGTTATCCATCATGATTTGCTTACAGAATGCAATGAGAATCATTGAAGCACATATACGTGTATACATACAGAATGCATTAACTTATCGCATTATGTAAGCAACTGATGATGGATAAGGTATCCAAAACATGTTTTGCAAGCTAAAAGTCTAGATCCATTTCTTCGAATAATCTCAAACTTCATGCTGTTATTGTTTTTAATTGCCCATATTCTGCCAAGATCTGCAATGGCGAGTTGCTACAAAAGATTTGCTTTTGTGGCGAAGCAACGGACAGTTAGCATGAAAAGTAGTGCTCAAAACCAAACAGCCAGTATACTATGTACAAATATCCCAATTCCATCCATTCCCACTAACAATCCAGTTCTCTAAGCAATATTTACAAATAACTCATCTCCTCAAAAGTACATCATATTCTTATCTCTGTCTATTCTCTCTCTTTTCTCTCAGCTCTATTTTGTATGCAAGTAAGACTCCTTACCAGACCTCTGCACACTTTCAAGACAATGAAGTGTTTTATTAAGCGTGTTCAAGAAGTAGTCATTTGAAACACCCAGAAGATTGGATCTGAGTCCATTGCCATCCATAGAAATAGCAAAAAGCACTGAGAAGGTTAAACTAATTTCCAATTGCGCAGCTGGAACAAGATGTGCATTAAGGGAAAAAATAGATAGTTATAGATATGATTAATAAAAGAAATGATAACATAGATGAATGATTTCATGAAGACTTAAACAGAATATATATTTATAGGAAGAGTTTCAGTCACACTTTGGGCTTGAATAGCTATAAACCTTTCATGACCAACTGCAGTTTTCTACATTGTGTTTTGGTATGCAGCATGGTGTTTCCTATACTAGTGGTGCTTTGACGCTTACATTTATCAGAATTTACATAATAGGTTCTGGTTATCTTCTTTTGAATAGGACCTGTTTACACAGAATTTACTACTTCAATCCAATACTTCAATATGAACACCTACAGAAATTAGAATGTGTGATTTTGCTTGGATTTATAACAAGAAAATCAATTACGAAATATACAATTTAGGATTCATGCTTACTGCGTGCAGCATTGGAAAGAGACACTTTTAAACCAAGAACTATTTCTTCTTTCTTTTCCTACCACTGCATGAATATGATGTTGCTGCTATTAGCAAGCGCATTGAGGTAACTGTTTAGTAAATTGGTTGTTTATACCTAGATTAACTGATAACCTCAATAATTCAGAATTCCGCATATGATTGGAAATATTTCAATTTTTCTTCGTAGCTATGCAAATTGTGCTCTCAATTCGACCAGAGCATCTGAAATATTAAGGCAGATTGACAAAAGAACGTCTATTCTTGCACCAAGAAAGAAGGGTGAGTTACTTTGTGTAATAGCGTTAGAATATATGTCTGCATCCAGAATGTTTGCATTTTGGTTAGATCCTTATCCGTTGATACATTAATACATAACGGATACCAATTTCTTCCAATGCTCTGTTGAACATAGTTTCTGTGTTTTTACTTACGAATTATTGCATAAGGATTGTTGCACTTTTCCACGCTTCAATTTACTCTACTGTTCTCAACATTTTGCCTGAATCTTTACTTCTCGATTGGGGAATAGAGTTCATTTTGTGGTGTAACGAAAATTATGTTTTTTAGAATATTTTGATTTTGGCTTTCAGTTTTACAAAGGTACTTAGAAACAGCTACTATTGACAATTTTCAGCTCGATCTGAACAATAATGACCGAGATATAGGCATATGGCTGACATAGTTCCTATCAAATCACTGTATTTTGAGTCTGGTTCCAAAAGTTTAGAACCATGAGAAAAATACAGTGGTTTGTATGGCAAATTTTCGATCGTCAATTGGTCATATTTCATCCCATTTTTACACTGTTTGCCTAAAATTGTCAACACATGCCTATTTTATGGTGCTCTCTCACTTCATGCGGTCAAAACATAGAAATTCTAAAAGTAGATTTTATGACGTCCTCACTAATGAACTATACTTCCTCAACATAACTATACCTATAGCTTTTAGGATCTAATATACTACTTTGCTTGATACGATGAGCTGGCATGTGCATTTCTTTATCACGACGTACTGTTCTCTTCTTATTTCTATCCTCCTTCTCTATGATCGTTTAACATAGAGTATCATAAGCTGCTATAGTATTGTGTTCCAATGTGCTTTAAGGGTTGATTTATACTTCGCACTTAACTCGACTCGAATCGATCATACAATTGATTCGACTCAAGTGCGACTTAAATCCGTCAATTGCTTTATAAGTCGCAATTAACTCGACTCGAATCAATCGCACGGCTGATTTCAGAGAGGGCGCCTGTCACGAGGGTTCATTGGGAATGAACGTTCCTTGCCCTCAACCAAAATGGTAAGTGAGGACAAACTGTGGCCTTTTGAATGGGGTACTTTATTATCATAAAAAAGGTCACTACATCGCATAGAAATAATATCAAACTTTTTGTGGTTGTATAAAGTTCTATAAACTTACTATAGGCTACTAAAGGTACGATATTACTCTGGGGTACTTTGGTAAGAGATAAACAGTACAGATCGACTGATTTCAGGTTCCTAGTCCAACGATTATCCAAGATCGATGAGGAAAGCAAAACGTGCAGAACATATCTAAGAACAAAACAGTGGAAAGAACTTGACACGTGACCGATAAGGGGATAACCTCAGCTTACTACAAATTCTGAACTGCGCATGTGCTTGGAGTTAAATAGTAGGACTGGAATGATTTGTATTTGATTCGAGTTGAGGTAAGTGGGACGTATAAAGCCAACCCGAACTTATGTCTCATAATGCGAGTGGGCATCATGAATTTCAGTTACACTTAATATCAGAGTCGACTCAATTTAAATATTGGACATATACGTCGCATTTTTCATGAATCAAATAAGTTTCTATCTGGGCTATGTAATTGATTCGAGTCGAGTTAAGTGCGACGTATAAAATCAACCCTAAGTTGCATCTGCATTAGTCTATTAACTGAATGTCCTATTGTTTTGTAGGCGAGATCATAAGTGTTAACTTGGCTCTTCACATTTTGAACATGGTACCTCTGTCCTTTATTAATGACGTACGTACACTCACTATGGTAAATTCATATGACTTCATTACGTTATTTGTGACTTGAAATACATCCAGTAAAGTTTTTTTTATTTAGCTTGAACTGCAGAACCTCTTGATACAGGTACTAGAGGATACCCCTAGCATCTATTATTGCACAATCAAAGCAAAGCAATCAATTCAATACATTGAAGAACATACTGGCCAATAAACTTATATCTTTTCAAAGTAGAGAGCATGTTCTACAGTGTTATGTATGCTCTATTCTAACGTATGAGTGTGAAGCATGGGAAATGCGCAAATCTTTTGAGAAAAGAATGCAAGCAACCGAAATGTGGCTTTTTGAAAAATGCAAAGGATACTATGCACAGCCAAACGTACTAAAAAGAGTGCATTGATGCAAATTAACAGAAATGCAACACTTATGAATAAGATTAGGAAACAAGAAGTAAGGTTTATTGGGCATGAAATGAGAAGGCACAGTCTGGAGCATCTTGTAGCAACAGCATAGATAGAAAGGAATAGAGCTAGATGAAAACAGAGAGAAAAAGTTGTAGATGATACTGCTCGATGGCTTGGAAAATCAAAGCCAAATGATACAATGAGACACATTGAGGATAGAGAGGTGTGGCAGGGCATGGTCTTCAACTAGGGAGGGATCTAGAGCTAGACTTTGTGGGGGGAGCCTTTATTGTTTTTCGCATAAAAATTTTCTTAACACTATTATTTGCTATAGAAAATATTGCAGTTTGATGGGACATAATCCCCCAGCCCTCCCCCTTACTGGGTCCGCCTCTATTTGCAACTCTAATCAGCAAGGGACTTGAAGATTCCCAGGATAGTGTACAAGGATCCTGGTCATTTGATTGGTCAATAACGCAGAAGATTCTTCAAATGTGTAGCATGCTAGTACTCCTATTCTTCACTTTGCTGAAGATATCTTATTACATAAGACCAGATTTATACAAGTGAGTTGTTTCTTCATGGTGTTTGGAGGGTGTTGCAATTCCTTTCATAGTATTCGCTCTTGCATTGAAAATTCTCCATTAAGGCTTTGTAATCAGTAGCGTAGTAGACTAATTCCTCGGTTGCTTTATCATTACGTCCTTTAGGTCTCATGCTTGTTTTATAATCATATTCATTTACAGCACATACACGTAGAGATGGACGTTATTGTGACATGGAACAATAGACGTCTCGAATATGAGTCTGAATCGCCAAATGACAGGATTGTTCTGCAAAGTTCAGGGAATATGTCCATATGGAGACCTGATATAGTAATCGATGCTGAAAAAGGTGTTAAATACGACACGTTTCCCGGTACGCTTGCTGCTTATTGGATAGCACCTTCTGGAGATGTTGCTTTTTTTCAGAGGTAAATAGAATTATTTATAAACCTAAAAATTATTTTTTAATTATATTCGTGATATTTTAGAGTTCAACTAACGATTATTATATTATACTACGCTTAATAACCTATTGCTTATAAGTTATAGACTTAATCTTAGGACGATGAGAGAAAAGACATTCTTGATCAGCGGCATATCAGCGACAGATTCATATCTGAGATACTCTCTCCCCATTTCCGGTGCCTGGATCTCCTTTGTTTAAATAAATAGATATATAAGGTTTCCCTCCTATTTCCCTAGTCATACTGATGATGACTGTAGTTAAGAGTCAAAACGTATATGCCGGGTAAATCTAGCTTATGTTGCTCAAACATGAAGTTGTCGCTGATTATAGTATATATCGAGTACAGGTCGCTTATCAACATGAATATGAATCTATCGTTGATATGCCACAGACCAAGAATGTCTTTGTTTTCGTCGTCCTAATTTTACAGCTTACCCTAAGCAGGGATGTGCCGATGGGGGCGTGGGGCCCCCAATATTTTTAAATTTGCAAGAAGGTTGGTCAATAATTAGCCAGGCAGAAAGAGGGTTGGCCACAGTATTTTCTGTGACCTTTTTCATTTTTAGCAACAATTTAGGAACAATAGTTGGTCAATTGGTC
>OLMO02000001.1:19950210-19965210 GCA_900291935.2 Cassiopea xamachana | reverse complement strand
GTTTTTGTTGTGGTGGCGGTGGTGGTGGTCATTGTTGTGGTGGTGTTAGTGTTATCATCATTATCATCATCAGGGCATTAGTGACTCGTGGAAAAATGTATGCCAATTTTCGTCTTTAATCATAGCTAGCTCGAAACGTAAATGAAGAAAGTCTTAGACTTCAGCCTTTGATAATAGGAAAACCCTATTTTTACTGTGCCTGAATGTTCCAAAAGTTTTTATACTTTGAACCAAATATTATTCTCAGATGCACCTGAGAATTAAATGAAAATCTTGCCTTATTGACGACTAGTTTACGAAAACAACTACTGTGTGAATTTTGTTCTAATGTCTAGCGACTCTCAAACAATTGAAATTTATCTTATGTCCCTTTGAATAAAAGCTAGTTAGGACACTACCAAATTAGATAATTCCTTCTTTTCTTCATTCCTTCATTTCTACATGTAGATACATACAATACTTCGCAGCTTCAACTTCAGCTTATGAATGCTTCAGGACAGCCTGGTGTCTCCTTTAGCCCCTCGTTCAGAATTTCGAAGTTCATCCTAGAAAATTATAATGTTGAGAAGAGGTCTTTAGATTATGGAGTTTCTGGTACGTTGAATTTTCTAGCTGTTCAAAGCTTTTCACTTTATACTTGATTTTGCACAGCCAATGGCTAAAGTGAACCAGCATAACATACATTTTACGTCATTTACCATTTCCAACAATTATTTTTTTCTATTTTCATAGGTTACTTTGATCAATTACGAATCAACTTTTTCCTGAAACGAGACATTCGATTCTACATCATGGAGTACTACTTCCCCATAATCTGTGCTGTCTTCCTCAGTTTCATTTCATTCTGGATTGCCCACGAGGCGACGCCTGCAAGAGTGGCATTACCCGTTACAACATTTCTTACGTTAACAACCATGCTTGATCATGTCCGTATGTCGTCAGGTTTCTTTGGAACTGCAGATGCCCTTGAGATCTTTCTAATGGTTTCTGTTGTCTTCGTCGTCAGTGTCATGGTTGAGTATGGCATAGTTGAAGCAGTGATGTTACCATCTGAAGAGGTAACATTAAAATCTCCTTTCATTGCTTTAGATGCACTGTCTTAGTGCCCGGTCACATGGGAACGCAATCCTTCCAATTCGTTCCGTATTGTTCCGAAAAGTGGAACGCTGAAGGGTTGCGTTACCATAGGAACACTTCAAATAGAACCGCTCCGTTCCTAAGAATTACCAAAAAAGTGACACGAAAAGTGGAGCGATACGCAATCCCTCCGTTCCATTCCCGTCTGAACAGGCAAATAGAAAACATGTCAACGGAACGATTGCGCTTCCGTCTGAACACAAAACAAAATTGGTACGTAATCGTATCGTTCCCGTGTGAACAGTCTATATGTCTGTTCTAACAATTGGAACAAAGATGGAACAGAACGATTGGGTTTCCGTTTGAAATAGGTCTTAGATGTAAATGATTTAGCATCCTTACCTTATTCCTGTCGTGGAATGCAGTGTTCTGCATCACTGAAAGTATGAAGTAGGGTCGCCCACTATTTCTCCTTTATTTAAATGTAGAATATCTAGAATGGTGAATTTGATTTAACTCATGATGCAATTGGTTGAGTTATTTCCTCGCAGCAGCAACTATTGACTACTCCTCCTCAAGAGAGAATAGCGAGAATAGTTGCTTGAATATACAGCGATTGGCAAATAATACTATTCCAAGTAATGCATCTCTGAAGGGCGGCAATGTGGTTATGTGTTAGTCAAGTTAAAAACAAAGAGCTCAACGACAGGCAAGCTTTTCATAGAAGTGGATGAATTCATCGCACGTTTCTTACCCAATGCCTTTCTTCGTAGAGCAATGAAGATACTGGAGAGGAAGTAAAAAGTGCTGGAAAGCTTTCGTCAGCAACTCGCCATTGCCTGAAAAGCTTCAAAGCTTATTTGAAGAGAAAAAGCGTGCGCTCATCTGATGGTAGCATCTTTATTGACCAGATTTGCAGATATATGTTTCCTTTGAGCTATTCAGGATTTCTCATACTTTACTTCGTAATAAGCATTGTTAATCTAAACAGCGTATGAAAACACAGCTTCCAATAGATATCTATTTGCAAACTCATATTTTGTACTTAAAGCAATATGAACCAATATGTTTTGTACCCAGGGGCTTTGCGGCACTGACAATAGTTTATGGAAACTCAGTGTGGAAATGCAATGGGGACCCATTCGTTTCAATGGAGAGCCGTTTTTCAGCCCAATCAGTTAGGCAATAAGTTACCTTCAGTTTTCTTGGTTTTCTGCCTGGCCACAACGCCCCAGTTTGTGACTGAATATGTGGAGTACGTAGAAGAAAGACGTGCTCTCAAAATATTTGCATAGTTACCACAGACAGATATATATATATATATATATATATATATATATTTATTTATTTATTTATATATATATTTATGGCGCAGTAGGATAGTCAGTGATTCTCTGGCCATTTCACTGGGGTTCGAATCCTCGCCGGGGCATAAAATCTCTAATGGTGGTAGCCCACTCACGAGTAGTATAGACTCTCTGTCAGCCATTGCCTACTGAACAAATATATATATATATATATATATATATATATATATATATATATATATATATATATATATATATATATATATATATATACCATAGAATACTTAGAAGAGTCTATTGCTTACGTAGCCAATGCCAATGCTTAATAAAAATAGACAATGGAAATTTCTGTTCGTCTATTCTGTCAAGAGTCTAGTAACAAACAGCAATGTCACTTAAAGTTGTTGATAGCGTGTACATGCATACATTTCTTATATTTGTTGCTGTACTCAAGCTCTTTTAAATCAATGAATACTGTGACTTAAAAATGTATAGCTAAATGAACTCATTTCATTTTCGTTTCATAAATTTATTTACTGTTGGTATATACTGAAATAGTTATATAGACTAATTAAAACCATCACACCAAAACACCAAAAACAAATCAACAACGTAATTTGCGTAGAAAAAAGTGAGGTATAGTAAATTAAAATAAGCATACCAATCACTGGTTTCTGCAGATGTTGCACGTGCAATGACTGCCATTCCAGGATTTGAGTTTTGTTGGAATATGGCTAAGCTCTGTGCAATTTTTACTTCATCATTTAGGTTATTCCAGAGTAGACTGCCTTTAGATTTAATGAATTTGTGCCAAATCTCTATGATATGGCAGGTGGAAGCTCGCAGAGTATCTTAATTCTAAAATCATACTCCACCACTTTCTTGCTGAAAAGTTCCCACAAATGGAAGATTCAAGTGGTTAATGGTCTTATATATTTCCACCATTAGCTTTTCTTGTGAATCATCAAAGTTCCATCTCTTTGCCAGAGTGCATCAAGTGCCTCTTCGCTATCACTATTATAAATTATTCTCATTGCGCGCTTGTTCGTTCTATTACTTAAATTGGCTGCTGCTTTACTAATAAGCAACCATACCAAAGGACAATATTGGATATTTGACATCACTACCGTACTCAGTAATAATTTGGCTTTCTTTCCGCTATTGTAACTTCGCAATCTAGATGTCTAATTATATATACAGTCGTAACAGAAAGAGTATTTAAGAGCATATACCTCATTTATTTCATCAGAGTATTGTATACATCTTTGCCTAACATATTCTAAATTTTCTTTGCTCGAATATTTATCAAATGCAGTTCATAAATATCTTTCCTTTTCTATAGTTATTTGCTGTTGGCATAAATAATGAAGTACATTTGTTTCTTAGAAATTCTCTAAGCCAAGACAGGTGTAGTAAAACAGTGAACTTCGTTGCAATATTTTGCAATAGCACTATAGCACAATATTTGCACGATTTATACATGTATATGCAAGGGCGAAACTAGGTTACCTCTATTGGGGGGCGTGAGGTATAGTTACCTGACCAAAAGGCGTGTCCTATCGATATTAGAAGGATGCGTCATGTCTAAAAATCATTAAATTTATGGCATATAATTTCAGGAGAAAAATTAGGCACCAAGAGAGGGGCATCTAGAGTGGCAGGTGCTTAACTTTCTGACCAATGTACGAGAAGCCAAGAAATTGCTCGAAAATGTCTTCACTTCTGACCATATAAAACATATTGCTGAGACACAAGTCAGGGTGTATGTGTAGCCTATCAATCCGGACTTTAAGGCTGCTATAATATCAAGAATATCCGGTTCGCGCTTCTCATTAGACACACTATTAATAATTGAAGCAGCAAGGATGTTTAAACATGAACATGTACGAATGGCGAATTTTGCCAATTCATGTTAATTGTAGTACAGCAAGTGTGAGTTGAGAACTGGCTTAGTTAAAGTTTTCCTCAACTTTGTCATATAAAAATTTGACTTATTTTAACCAGTACAGTTGGTTGAAGCATGCATTGGAAGCAAAGTCTCACTTACTGCACTGATGACCTAGTTGTATTTGCATTAAAAGTGCAACTGGTTGAAGGATTCCTGCGGCTTCTAACTAGCTCTATTGTCAAGTTTTGAATAAGACCTGTTAAGGCAGCATTTAACAATGGGATCTTTGCATCAATGCGAGCACCTAAATTGATTTGAAGGATTGGTAGCTTCATAAATCAAATCATGAAGATCATAATGCTTTTAATGCTCTGCAAGTGCTTGGGAAGCCGTTTGAAAATTCCAAAGACACCATCTCACTTGCAATCAAGGGACATGAGAATCTAAATTTCCACTCTTTGAAAAGAATGTTAACATTATACATACATATAAGATTGCTGCTTTTAGCTTCTGCATTGAGGTAAATTTTCTGATCAATACGTTTTATCTACAGATCATTATAAATACAAGTTTTTTGCCATTCAGCATTCCTTTCAAGATTTATAATATTGTATGCTTGGTCTTTCAGCTATGCAGTTTGTGCCCTTAATGCGACCAGAATAGCCAAAGTCTTGAAGAAATTAGACCAAAGAAAACACATTCTTGCACCAAGAGAGAAGGGTGATTTATTAATAATTTTAAAACTTCGATAAGCCATCTATGTGTTTCCTAGCACCTAGGCTGTCTAAGTTAACGTCCAAACTGATGTGTTTTCGTATGAAAATGCATACATTTAGATGCATCTAAATGAATCAATATACATCTAAAGTGCAAAAACGCATCTAACTGTATGCGTTTTCATACAAAAACGCATTAGCGTGGACGCTACCTAAATTGTCACGCATTCCATTGGGAGGCTTTCTGGCTTATACCATATAGTTAGGCCAGAGTGGACTTTGAACTTAGTGATGACTGTCCCTGGTAGATGTACTAATTATGATCACACTGTGTTTGATAGAATAGTTTTCATTTGAGGTAACATGTAACAATGTTCATATGAGTCTAGACACTTGACTATCTCCTTAGCAACCGAAGAACACCTGCTTCCGATTTCTTGTCATACTCCTTCACAATGTTGCACTTCTTGCGATGAAGGGTTATAGAAGCTATTACGTCATCCCACACTCGACCATATTCCATCTTCCTTTAGCAGATTTATTAATGTTCTCTGAGAAAAGCTTTCTATAACTGTACTTCCTACCATTTCACCTAAACATATAGTTCTTTGCATACAGTGTACAGCTCTGCATTACAGCTCTCCTACTACAATCTTGGATGTTTTCTTATTCATTAGCTACTACAATCTTGGAAGTTTTCCAATTTACTAGCATCTTCACTTCTACGTAATAGCTGTATACTATAAACTTCTTCAATACCATTCACAGGATATTTGTTCCTTCTTTCATGATGTTGTATTTATATCTACTCATCAGTAGAAACTCTTTATTTTTAGGAGAGCAAATAAGTGTTAGTTTGGCCTTCAACATCCTAAATATGGTGCCTTTATCATTTATCAACAATGTAAGTAAGTTCACCATAGTAAGTGAAAGGATATCAGTATTTACTGCTTTAAGTACGCTCGGTGTACAATTTTTCTGGTGTGAATTGATACAATTCAGTTACTGAATGAGTTATTCTGTTGATGTTCTTGGTGTTCCCAAGGGAGTCTTTGCAGCCCTGCACCACGAACGGATCTAGAGGGGGGCCACGTGGTCATTGTCTCTCCCAAGTGATAGTACCTCCTATATCAAACAATTGCATTAAGAAGCTTTTTACACAAAAAGACAACAAAACATGACCATGGCCCCCAAAGTTCAGCTCTGGATCTCTCCCTGACTCTGGCAACATTTGAAGGACCACTCAGTTGCAAATGTTACCAGGATGTCAAAGCACCTTTCCCTTTGGGAACATCATGAACAGCACCAAATGAACCAATACAGAAACTGAATCCTATCAATGAAACATAGGCTAACATAGGTGATAATGTTTTAGTATGCAATAAGTATACTAATTAAAGTGATTTAATTCACACACTCATTTTCCTTTCAAATTATTGCAGAGCGTATCAATGTTTAATAATCATAGTATCTCTAAATTGACTTTATGAAAACGGCATCCAAGATACATAAAATACATTGATTCATACAGTGAGGCCCAATGCATTATTCGATTGGAGTATAATCAATGCTGACTATTTTAAGCATCTTGGGGACTGCCCATTATTTACAGAGTGGTTGGTCCCGAAGAGAGATTGGTTGGGTGACAGAAACTTTATGATAGAATAAAGTTTCTTAAACACTTACATTATAGTACAATATCAAGGTTTGGTAGCAAGATTTTTTGAGTAAGAAATCATTTCTCTTTGGTACCAACCCATCTACACATAGCAAGCAGTCCCTTATCTCAAAATTCATGTTCATGGGACAATTAATTTCTTAATGCACTATTGGCGAGTACTAGGTGATCAAAATTAGATGTAAGTAAATTTGTTTCAGTTTTTTAAATACCATATGCTCTATGTAGTACTTTATACTTACGTGAGACAATAGCAAAATAAATTTTCCAGTTGCTAAAACTGAAGTTTGAAATTTGAAGACTGACAGCCAGTTAGCGTTGCAGCTTCTTTAAAATTTTACTTCCTAGCATATATTCTTGGAAATGGATGTTAACACAATATGGAATGACAAGCATCTCACATACGACGCTGAATCACCAAATGACACCATAGTTCTACAAAGCTCACAAAACCTAACCATTTGGAGGCCTGACATAATCATCATAAGTGAAAAAGGTGTTAAACAGGACACTTTCCCTGATGAGCTTGCTACCTGCCGGATATCACCTTATGGAGACGTCATCTACTCTCAGAGGTGAATCAGTTACCATCTTACACAAGCCATTTCGAAACAGTTTTTAAATGTCACTAAAAACACCAGCCTTGAGATCGGTTGCTCGTGAATCCCTAATTAATGTACCACTCCGTTTATTTATTCAAAAAAATCCGCCCAGTACATACTTATTTCCGTTTACCAGTTTTGAGTCTGTAATTCCATTGAACACTGAGTAGCGTAAAATACGCGTTTTATTTTATAAGAAATCGTTTTGGCCCAATACTAAAACTTTCTTATCTTTTTGCGATTCCAGTCTCAGAAGTTTCTAAACACTTTCGTAGAAAGAAGTTTTTGAGATCCAATGTCCTGCACATGCACATTAGAGGAAAGTTAAAAGCTCCATGTAGCGACCTCTGAAATTATAAATAATCTTAGTAAATAGCAAAGGTTAAAGGAACACCAATATAGCATCCATAATATTTTGTACACAGATAATTTGCATTTTAAACACTTGTACGCTTATAAACTTTCTTAAATCTCAAAAATCCAGTACTGAACTTTCTTAACTTCTTAAGCAGTCGAGTACACTTTTTACAAATTCAAAATTTTCTTCTAAGTAAAAAAGTCCATTGTGTTCTTCATTTTTTACAGTTGAAAATTAGAGGATTAGAAAAGTGTTCTATCCACCCCGTTCTTTCCAACCCCACACTTATTGGGTTTTTAGAAAGCTTCCAACCACCTACTATTCTAACAACCCCGTTTATTTCAGACTCAAGTGTATGTGCACGTAATCATATGCTAGCCATGTGAAGGGAGTACTGTTAACTGATGCAAGTTGTAACTTTCATGTATTCACAGTTGATAAAACAAGGCTCTTTCCTTTGATTGCTTTCCAGCGCCTTTTTGTAATTTATTGGTCCAAATTCAACAGAGCAAAGCTTCATGTAAAGGGCTTGCTTAGGATTGTCCAGTCTAGTGATGTGTTTATACAAATTTCTTTGTGGGGGCACTCAGCAAAAGCGTGACCAACTGTGAGTAACCTTGACGAAAGATCTCTAATCAATGAAGGCCAGCAGAATAAATCATTTACGGTTTCCTCCAATCATCATATTCCGCTTTCTCCAGTATAACCAGACTGCGTACAAACATGAGAAATAACTTCCATTGATTCCGGTCTTTTGTTATCAAGTTTAGTTGGTTTAAGTTCAACTGAGACCACGTATAAACGTTGTCGCGCCAGCGCTTGTGTGGCCTTCCTTGCTTTCTCCAATAGATGCTAAATTCCTTGCATCATGATCAACTTTATCACAGCTTTATAGGGGGTCATTCAATTAGTACCTACGCACCAAAATGGCACAAATTTGTCCCCCATTACCTATTGTACGTAGATGTACGCTTGCTAAAACCTCGTTTTCATACCCCTCTGATCCCTACCCCCATTTCTAACTGGAATGTTTTTAAATATCCAATCATTAATTCCATAAAGGAAAAGACAGTGAAGCATTTGAGAGAAGTTTTTGAGCTCCAATGTTTGAGTTCAAATGTGTATATTAAGGAAAGTGAAAAGCTCCATGTAACTACACCTGAAATTATGAATAATTATAGTAAATAGCAAACGTTAGAGGAACACCAAAATAGCATCCATAACATTTTGTAATAGTCATAGTATAATCATAGCAAAGATTTTATAAAACAGTAATGGAAGTCATCATAATAGAGAACAAAGTATGACATAAGTACATTGCGTATTAAAGTGTAACAAAATGCATAGAAGAATTGACTTCTTTGCGTACATACCTAGATGTGTCAGCCCCCTCCTCCCTTGTGCGCATAGTGTACGCTTTTGCTTGACCCCCCTTTTTGTGCACGTACAAAATGAATGACTCCTAGAAATTGGTGGGTAGCGCTTTATGTCCTCAATTGCCACACCGCTGACTTCATCCCAGCTGTGTATCACCAAAGCAATATTGCAGTTAGTACAAGGAATTTTCCAAAGCAATATTGCAGTTAGTTAAGAGAATTTGGTATAACCTAACTAATAAGCATCTTATCAGGTATCAAATAGTTGATTTGCTTTCTCAAGTCACAATTTTTTCATGCCAGATTATTTTCTTCTTGCTGCTGAAGGATTTTTAGTGCATACATTTATCAATATAATCTAGCTTGAATCATAGTCCAAGAATGGACCATTAGGTTCATGCATGCGTTTTTAAAACGAGGTTCATTCTCGCAATCGTTCTATATTTTACAGAGTAAGCATTACAGTGTACTGTCCAATGCCTTTGAAGTCATTTCCCTTTGATAAACAGAGATGTCCACTAAGCTTTGAATCATGTATGTATACTGGATTCTATCTTTGATTCTTTTGAGATGCAAAAACTGAATAATCTCTTGTAACCTTCTTCTTGTCGATCAGCGATTAGTTTGTGTTTGCCATTTCAGTTTAAACATCTAATCAAAAAGTTGTATTTTTTACTCCCATGGGGGCATTAAGCTCTAAAATGGGCACTAAATAAACTAGCTTCAATAGACTCATAGCTATTCACTACTGCACAAAAGATCAAAGCAGTTTTGAAAGTATTCTCTCTCTACCTACCTACCTACCTACCTACCTACCTACCTACCTATCTTGATTTATATCTTCTCCAATAAACATGTTGTGGATATCCAACCTTCTGAATCCAAAGAAGAAGAGGACGACACAAGAATGCCTACTTCAGCAGATAATTTTGCTTGCCTCAGCCTTAATTTTGGTCGAAAATGCCTTTCTGAGGGGTGATTTGAAGTCGACATAACTCACTTTTTTTAGAGGAATCATTGTTGATAACCCATCAAACTAGCATTCAAGTTCTCTTTCAGATCCCCACATGAAACAAGGAATTGCCTTAATACTAAATACGGAACGTGCAAAAATTACTTTACATATTCGGCTCTAAAATTATGGAATGATAAGCCTGTTGATATACGAGAAAACTCAAATCTCCAGTGATTCAAAAAGAAATTAAAAGCACATCTATTGGCTAACTGAAAACTCGACACCCTTGAAGAACAGCAATATTAGTATATTACTCACCATTGCACCTGTTTTGATATCATTAAAAGTGTATGTATATCAATTGTGAGTTGCTGAAGGGTAATTTTCATTGTACAAAATGACGAAGAAAATTAAGAGTTTTTCTTTCGTGTCACTTGAGGAAAAAGGTGAAACAATTATTTCCACACTTAACAACTTCCTCGTCTGTCTTTTCTGTTTGATAAAATAAGAAAATGACAAAAGAGTAAGGGAAAAGGTCTATTGTATGAACGATTACTTGCTAGCAATTGATCGTTCATACAATAGGCCTTTCCCCTTACTCTTTTGTGCCCTGTGATTCGCGCAATGCATTCTGGTAGCTGTGTCTAATGATTGTAACTTTTGTCTATGTGTAATATTCAGTATCATGCATCATGCGAAGTTATTGGAGGGATCGCCTGTTTTGTTCCAGAATGTAACAGTAATGGCTTCAGAGATCCTTTGATATCATTTTATATCATCACCCGAAATGGCAAATTGGAAAATAAAACTCCGTAGGCGCTGGATTCAAACAACTTTGCAAAAGAATTTTGACAACCTACGTGTAGGCCACAAAATATGTCCCTACCATTCTGCTACTGAAGCTTAGAAGCACGTTTAAAGATTTTGTGCAACCTTCTTCCTCAGCAGGCTACTCTTCACCAATCTTTCAATCTGTTACTGGTTCATAGACATCATCAGCAGGAACAAACGTGGGCTTCCCCAATGTTCCACTCCTGCATTTAAGCTCTCTGTACTTGCCCCATACATGAGTATTCACCAAAAAACTAGGTGTGTACTGTCCAACAATGCTAGCAAGCATTTCAAAGTTTTTCATATTTACTAGTAATAAGTAAGCCATAGATGAGAATTGTGTGAAACTAAATACAAGATGTAGGCAAATGCTACAACTCTTAAATACAACTACCAGAATGCATTGCGTGGATCACAGGGCACAAAGGAATAAGAGAAAAGGTCTATTCTCACGCAGTAAAGATTCTTCTGGCACCAGAATTACTCATCTCCATCCACGATTACCCTTTCAATTCTCTATTCTTGTGATTGCCTTTTCAATTCTCTATTCTTGGTCAATGTGAGAGTTAGTTTGGTCGGCATTTAGGTCGGCATTGCCGGATGCCAAACTGAATTCAGAGGGCTGGATATTCCATTACCAACATAGAGAAACTTGCTGTTGAAATTTAGCTGCGTTTTTACAAGCTTTGGTCATATAAAGTAACTAAGCTTTTTGATTTTTGAAATCAAAGTTCTTTATTTCATAAGATTAATTGTTGATTTTGATTTCCTTCATTTATAGACTCCTACAACACATCTCAGCTTCGGCTGAAGTTTTATAACATGTCTGGAATGCCTGCTGTCAGATTTAGTAGTTCCTTCAAAATTTCTAAGTTCCTGCTCGAAAAGTACACCTTTGAAAAAAGTGCTACGGATTATGGAATATCTGGTATGTAGAATGTTTTCCTTGAACAATGTTATTCCTTGATTGCAAAAAGTGGGCGACTTAATTGAGCCCACTCCAGCTTTTTGCTTCAAGCTTCTCAGGGTTTCTAGAAGAAACACGAAGCATTTAACTTGTACCTTAGCACAATGGTCCCCAACTTTTTCACTGCGGACAGTTAATCATTTGACAATATTATTGCGGCCCAGAAGGGAACGTAGAAAGTTCACTCCTCAAGCAACATAGAAGGAGCCAGTGGTGCAGAAGTCAATCGTTAGCTAGTGGGGGGGGGGGGGGNCTCTTCTCGTGCATAAAGTTTTGTAAGAAACTTAGAAATTGGTCTACCTAGTTATATAAGAAACTCAGCATGTTCTGTAAACAATGTATTTTTATTCTGGTATTGTCAGATTATTTGCCTGGTTTCATTCGGCTCCTACAGTCATATAAAAGTTTGTGTTACTTTGCTTGAGGTTCAAAAGATACTGTTGTGTTGAAGGAAGGAATGGAGGTGACGTTTACGTGCGCCCATGTGTTTGATGTGTCTTTTTGTCGTAATGTATAAAAACTATGGCTATTAGCTTCTCAATGGTTGGTCACTCTCAATGATAAACCTATATAGAGTCTATAGTATAGACGACATAACAAAGCAGCACTGGTATTGATGCTCCCTATAAGGACTTCGGCTTATTACCATTTGCTCTTTGTGTGGTAGGAGAGAAAGTGCTAAGGGTATAGGGGATGCAGTACCCTCTGTAATAACAAAATCATGACTATGTCGGGAAATGCCTTTGGCTGCTCGTATATTGGTCAGGGAATTCTGGGGATGTAGTACAGTAGATGGGTTTCTCTCTATGCTTTATTTGTTCCTAAGGCCATATGCCACAAGCATAATGATTGTTAGGCATTAAACGCACTTTTATGAATTATGGCCCACACCCCTTTTGGGGGTGATTATGCTTCACACTTCCAAATGGAAGCATGCTGGTTTCACCACCATGTGTGTAAATTGTTGTGTGTGTATTTGTCAAAACGACTAGAGAAACAACAGTTTGCAGCTTCTTTACATTTCCTTCTGAATTTATTTCCCTTGAAATTGAGGAAAGAACATTGCCATCAATTTATTGCATTTACCACTGTTTCATTTATTTACAGGCTTTTTTGATCAAATAAGAATCAACTTTTTCCTGAAACGAGACATTCGATTCTACATCATGGAGTACTACTTCCCCATAATCTGTGCTGTCTTCCTCAGTTTCATTTCATTCTGGATTGCCCACGAGGCGACGCCTGCAAGAGTGGCATTACCCGTTACAACATTTCTTACGTTAACAACCATGCTTGATCATGTTCGAGCTTCATCCGGCTTCTTTGGAGCTGCAGATGCCCTTGAGATCTTTCTCAATGTTTCTATTTTCTTCATATTCGGTGTTATGGTTGAGTATGGCATTGTGGAAGCAGCTGTAACAGAATCTAGAAAGGTAACAGCAACTTTCTCTTTCACCTGCTCAGAGTCAATACCTCCTCTTCTTCCTTATGACTTTAACGGAACTATACTTATGTTCTGTAATAATTAGTGTGCACTTTTCAAGGTTCGTGCAGGTCCTTGAGCTCCTTGAAAAGTGCTGGAAGTTGAAATGTCATTACAAGGCCACTTGAGACTCTTTGAAATAAAAATTTTTCCTTGAAAATTGATTAATTTCCTTTAAGTTTGTGAATATTTACTGCTTACTCCATTCACAGCAGCAAACAACACAAAAAATAATTTAAAGAAATATCTAAAGGAAAGTTTAAAGAAAATCCTGCATGAAAACTAATGGTATGCCAATAAATGTTTCATTACGGTGTTTTGGGCTTCCTGCGTATTCGTGCAAGCGCTATGAATGTTAATTTAGAGCTCCTTGAAAATTTATATGTTAGTCCTTGGCTTTGCATATCAAAATCCTGCGCGAACCCTGACCTTTATACTTGTGTTGGCCATGGGGTAGTCATAGTTGTTTGATCCCCATGGTATCGTCCTAATAGTTTTTGTACGTTAAGTTGTAATTCTGTGTGCAATTGCTGCTTACCAATAGAAAAAGTCAACACCTTAGATTTCTTCCCTGAACATGAACAGACAAGTAGAAAGATTTCTTATTTTTCCATAGCTTGTAATAAATAGCAAATTTACTAAACTCATTCCCAATCTCATATTAAGGAGCCACTCTTTGTAGGTCACATACTGTATTTCTCGTAACTCTCCAGTAATTCTACAGCTGATGCAATGTATCAAATAAACAGTTTAGCTTATGGCCTTTACTATGTATGAGAGGTAGAAAAAGAAATGACGTCATCGTAATGCAAGTGCATGGTGGCCTACTGGGGCACGGGAAATTTCATGGTAGGCCCTTAAAACTTTGCATCGGTCCGTTAGATCTTTCTTCCCTTCAAGCTTTCATAATTTGTAGCATCATATTTTATAACAAAAACAAGTGAAATAGCGCCCCACATTTGTGTATTGGGCCCCTAAGTACTGAATTTTCCCGGCCCCTAAAGTTTCTCACCCATGGACGTATGAATTGGGGGCACAGGGGGCATGTTCCCCCACTTTCCACAAATTGCATTATATAAAATGCCCCTTTTTGGATACATAGTTGCACTTATATTACAACTGAGTGCATGTGCCCCCTCCCCCACTTTTTGATTGCTTCCTACGTCCTTGTCCTCACCACGCCCGTTTCGTCATGGAGCATTTTTCATCATTCACTTGGGAATCTCAAGTCTTAAAATTCTTCATTGAAGGTTGAAATAATTCCTAAATCAAAATGCATATGTTATTGCCTTTCCAAGAAAGATTACTCAGCTTGGATTAGTCCCCATTACAAAAGAGGCATTACCTTCAACTGAAAAATAGTTGTGTTGCTATCTGCTGCAAGGTAATTCTACTGCCCTTTATCATTGTTTGCAGAATATTGAAAATAGCATAGAAGATATTAAAGACAAAGCAAGAAAAAAGGGACGGCACTCATCATTAATACGCCTGTTTCTGAAAAGGTTCAAAGCATATTGGAAGAGAACAAGCGTGCGCTCACCTGATGGGAGCATCCTCCTTGACCAGATTTGCAGATATGTGTTTCCATTGAGTTATTCAGGATTTCTTATACTTTACTTCGTAATTAGCATAGTTAATCTCAATAACGGGTAGAAATTGACTCCGCATTAAAAACTCACTGCATCTACTAAGCAAATATATATATATATATATATATATATATATATATATATATATATATATATATATATATATATATATA